>BQNB010049265.1:0-14677 GCA_026074375.1 Tanacetum coccineum
TATGAATCTCATGTTTGTCCTGATTAGTAACACTATGATCAATAGCATTTTCCAGAATATGTACCTCAGATAAGATTGATGCATTAGATGGACCAGCTTGTGGATTTGCTGGCCTGGCTGAGGACAAATTGGCCATGAATATAGACTGAGCAGACTGGTTGATTATCCACATCTGCATCAAAGGTGTTGGCCTGTTCACCAGCCAGAAAGAGTAGTTCCTCTTCATCCAGAACTACACCATTCTCTTGGGCTTGCATCAGCAACATCTTGTCCTTGAAATAATCAGAATTCTATGGACGCTTCGGCTGAGTACAGTTCCGTGCAATATGTCCAATCCCATTACAATTATAACACTTGACCGGTTTTCCTTGACCTGCATTGGCATTCCCAGCTCTATTATGTGCGCCCCCATTGCCTGCAGCACCATTTCCCCGAGCAAAATACCTCTGATTCTGATTCTGATTCTGTCGCCCTTGAACATTCTGAACGACAACCCGACCATCTTGAATGGTTGCTTGATTTCGGGTGTTAGAAGAGGTTCGAAGTTGATTGTTCGTCTGAGGAAGTGTAGCTCTGAATGATTGGGCAAGAAGTGCCATTTGTTTGGTTAGGTTGTCAAGTATTTCATCAGTTTGGGTGTATCCGGAATCAATTTGTGATGTTTCAGGGAATTGTGGATATTGTAGTGATTGAGGGTTTGTTAATGAAGAAGGATATTGATGAGACTGGACATGTGATGATTGGGCATGAGGTTGGACAGTTGAAATAAATGCAAGTTGATCATTAGTAGCAGGAGTGATTCTTTCAATAATCAGTCGATCTTGTGCAGCATGCTTCTCATGTTGTTTTAAATATGCATACAACTGTTCGTGATTTGTCTCTTTCAGACCTTTGTTGAGTTTAACGGCTGTCACAAACCTATCCCATTCAGGTGACATGTTGTTCACAAACTTAGAGTTCAGCTGAATGTTAGGCATTGTCATTTTGATATTCCTCATGTCGTTGACCAGCTTGTGAAATCGAACATAGTACTCATTGATGTTTTCACCTGGAAGCATCTTGAACTGCTCAAATTCATCGTACAACTGTGATTCTCTATCTTCTTTGGTAAACTTAGAACCTGCAAGAAGCATTTTGACGTTATCCCAAATTGCTTTTGCTTCAATGTTGTGATTGATGAGCTTGTATATATCTTTGGGTAATCCTTGAAGCACAATATTGGTTGCACGAACATCTGCATCGTATCGCTTCTTCTCCGTGTCACTTAGATCCTCATAGGTACGAGGCCTTTCTGGTCCAAGTAGAACACCTCCCTCAGGGGTAGTTCCAAGTGTATTCCTTGTGGTTCCAAGCTCAAATGGTCCTTGATCAATAGACTGGAGAATTAGCAATCCATTTTCCTTTCCTCTACAGTACAATCGGATTCGTTGTGACCATGATTCATAATCAGTCCTATCGAGCATAGGAGGGCGGGTATCGGAACCGGCCGCTTGAATATCATCTGAGTTACTGGACATGATTGTTTGATTGATTGTATTATGATAGATTTTGGATCGGTACAATGATTAGTGATTGTATGTGAAAAGTGGTGTATGATTGTTAGATTAGGTGATATGTTGTTTGTTTGTGATTTGGTTTGGTTTAATTAAGTCTACGAAATGTATTACACAAGTCTCCGTCAGGAAATCTTAGACAAAACGCAGTGATGTGTCCTAGACAAAACGCAGTCAAGAGTCTTAGACAAAACGCAATGAAGAAATTTTTTTGCCAGAAATTCTTTCCACCAAAACGCAATAATGGTCTTCAACTTGGGACAAAACGCAGGGTACAAAACGCAGTGAGTAGGAGACAAAACGCAGTGAAGTGTCTTAGGCAAAACGCAATCAACCCTTGATACAAAACGCAATCAAGGTTATAATTGGGCATAGTTTCTCTTAGTCAAAACGCAACGAGGGTCTTCAACTTGAGACAAAACGCAATACACAAAACGCAACCCGCAGTGTTAACCAAAATGCAATACCCAAAACGCAACTGACAAAACGCAACTGTTGTACTACACTAGAAGACAAACCGTAGTGTACTATTCTCTGACAAAATGCAGAGACAAAACGTAACTAAGAAATTGCCAGTGAGACAAAACGCAGTCAAGAAAAATACGAACTTTTTTACCTAAAAACACCTAAAAATCACCCTTTTGAACGTTTTTGCTTGGTTTCTTTTGCCCAACTTGATCCTAGAAGGCTATTACAACATTAAAAACACTAACTTTAACACCACAAACGTGAGAATCAAAGAGTGCCAAGAAAAAGACCATAAACATTCAAAAACCAAACTTTTGATCTAAACTAACCAAGAAAACGCACACATAATCTATCTAATCATCCCATGGGCTCTGATACTAATTGTAGGATATTGGTTATCACAATACAAGCTTAGGAATGATGGGTTGGCCAAATTTGTAAAGAGAGAAAGTGACTAGTTCTAGTAAGAGAAACTCCTTATAGTGTGTGTATGATAAATTGAACAACCAACCCTTCCCATGGCTGGAAAGGGTGTTTAAATACATGAGTTTTATGCCCCTAAGTGGGCTATGGTGTGGGCTAACATGTGGGTAAAGACCCAGCCCAACACCATAAGTCATACGGTTACGATTCAACTACAAACTATGTTATTCTAGACAGTACACGGGGTGACCGAGTCTTTTTCTTAAACCTAACATAAACATTATGCTATCGAATATAATATCTTACCATAATTCATTTATGCCATGAGCGCATATTCATATTTACCATACCGGTCTTATATAATATACTTATATAAGTTAAGTTTTGCTCGTTGCAAGCAGTCATGTTTTCATCATCGATGGTTACCTACGGGTCTGTCTATATTAATTTCGAGCCATGGAGATTCCAGTGAGTTTCTGATGAGGAACTAGAGGCACCAATGAAGGATCAGCCTCTACCTGCTGATGCCTCACCTACAGCCCTATCACCAGGCTACATTGCTGACTCTGATCCGGAGGAGGATGAGGAGGACCCTAAGGAGGATCATGCTGACCATCCTGCTAATGGAGGAGACAATGATGATAATGAGTCATCTGATGATGACAACAATAATGATGATGTTGAGAAGGATGAGGAGGACGAGGAGGAGGAGGAGCACCTAGCTCTGGCCTACCCTTCTATTGTACTTACAGATAATCCTGTCCCCTCAAGCTGAGGATACAGAGTCATTTGAGACTGATGAGTCTGCTTCTACACCACCCACCTCTCCACACCATATTATCTTGTTTTCTAAGACCAAATCCCGTACAGTACGAATGTCTATTTAACATCATACTCTACGATCACTATCTGCTGAGGCATGCATCACCGAGTTGCTACTTTAGTACCTTCATCATATCCCACTAAACTTGAGTGATACTCAGTTGGTAGCGTTAATGAAAAGCTTGTACTCTTTTACTCAGGTAAAAATATGTATTAAGTATTAACCTACGTTGTTGATTATGATCATGCTACTGTAAGATGTTGATCTATATATGCCATGGTTGCTTTTATCTTATACCTCTGCATGACGTGGTCTCACCTTACATATATGTTGTAATCATGGAGTGTCATGATTTATCCTTGGATGAAACTTCATATACATTTTATTCCCTGTGTTCAGGAAACGATGACAACTTTTAATCAAGGGATGAGTGTTGAGGAAATTGAGCGGGTTGTAGCCCAACGAGTGGCTAATGCTATCGAGGCTATTGCTATTTATGAAACGAAAACCCACATAGCCCGCAAGTCAATGAGCCAGACCGAACGACAAGAAGACAAGGTAGCAGAGAATGCTAGTAACAAGAGGAAGTGGGAAGGTAACCACAATGGAAGCTCGAGCCAACAAAACAAAGGGCATACGGTGCTTAGAGCACACACTACTTGGCCAATTAACAAAAAGGCATATGTTGGATCTCTACCTCTGTGCAACCAGTGAAAATTTCACCACAATGGACCGTGCACTGTAAATTATGGAAATTGCAAGAAGTTTGGCCACATAACCCGAAATTGTAGAACACCTACTGCTGCTAGGAATCAACGAACTCTCACTTGTTATAAGTGTGGAGGTTTGGGACACTACAAATGTGTGGACATGTATTGGAAATGAAAAGCTCATGAAGACTCTAGCGCCACGACGTTTAACCTCAACATCTAAGGAGAGAGCCTCCCGTATTACCTAGTGAACTCTAAGCGGAAACTTTATTAGACTTTAATTTCGATAGAAATTTGTGTTGTACTTTCTTTTGAACCTTGTTGTACACGTAGATGACTTTAAATTATCTATCAAATTATCGTATTATGAAAATTTCATCAATATTAACTTAGATTCCTTATTTACTCTTGCACACTACTCTCACGAATATCATGAAATCATAACGCTATTTTGACGAAAATGAGCAATGCATCGTTAGTCCTCAATTATACATGGCCTGATCAACTATGTATAATTCAGGAAAGTACCATGCCGTGCTGAGAGAAGTCACTCTAAAAACTTCTTGTCACGAAAACAATTTCCTACTTATATCAAGTTTTGTGTGCGTATTCATAAAACGCGTTTACTTCTAGAAATCGAATTAGTAACCATAGCAATTAAGCAAACCTTCACTCCATCTTACTATAAAGTTGACATCATCTTACACCAAATCCTAAGCCGAAAGGCCGAGACACATCACTAGTCGCCCTAGGACAATTCGCTATCGAATTTGCTCCCCATTAGAGAATTTACTAAATCACCCATTCCACATCGACTTAATGCCGTAGAATTTGGCAGTTTTGACATCGTAATTGGTATGGATTGATTGGCGAGATACCAGGCCGTCATTGTTTGTGACGAAAAGATCATTCGTGTTCCATTCGGAAACGAGACGTTGATTATTCGTGATGACGGAAGCAACCGCGCATACTAGTCTCGACTGAACATCATCTCGTGCACTAAAACATAGAAGTACATGCTAAAAGGATGTCTGGTCTTTTTGCCACATGTTACTACAAAGGAGACTGAAGACAAGTCGAAGGAGAAACGATTTGAGGATGTACTGATACTTTGAGATTTTTCCTGAAGTATTTCCAAAGGACTTGACGGGTCTTCCTCCGACTCGACAAGTGGAATTTCAAATCGATCTGGTACCTGGTGCTGCATCTGTAGCTCGAGCGCCTTATCGATTAGCGCCTTTCAAAATGAAAAAGTTGTTAGAGGAATTGCAGAAGCTATCCGACAAAGGCTTTATAAGACCCACTTCCTCACCTTAGGGATCTCCAGTCTTGTTTGTCAAGAAGAAGGATGGATCATTTCTAATGTGTATCGACTATCGGGAACTGAACAAGCTGACGGTGAAGAATCATTACCCACTCCCAAGGATTGACGATTTGTTTGATCAACTACGAGGATTCAGTGTTTATTCTAAGATAGACATGCGATCAGTTTATCACCAGCTTTAAGTATGGGAAGAGGATATTCCAAAAATAGCATTCAGAACTTGGTATGGTCAGTACAAGTTCCAAGTTATGCCATTTGGTTTGATGAACGCACCGACGATATTTATGGATCTCATGAATAGGGTGTGCAAACCATACTTGGATAAGTTTGTGATCGTCTTTATTGACGATATACTAAATTTTTTTCAAAGAACAAGAAGGAACACGAAGAACATCTTAAGGCAATTCTGGGATTGCTTAAGAAGGAGGAATTATACGCCAAATCTTCTAAGTGTAATCTTGGATTTCCAAAGTACAGTTCCTCGGTCACGTGATTAATAGTCAAGGCATTCACGTGGACCCCACCAAGATCGAATCCATAAAAGTTTGGGCATCTCCTAAAACACCAACAGAGATTCATCAATTTTTAGGTCTTGTTGGGTATTACCGAAAATTTATCGAAGGATTTTCGAATATTGCTAAGTCAATGACCAAGCTTACTAAAAAAGGAGTCAAGTTCGATCGGGGAGACAAGCAAGAAGCCATTTTCCAGTTATTAAAGCAGAAGTTATGCAGTGCGCCAATTCTGGCTTTACCTGAGGGAAGCGAAGATTTTGTAGTCTATTGCGATGCGTCGCATAAGGGATTGGGTGTTGTATTAATGCAAAGAGAGAAAGTAATTTCTTATGTATCATGCCAATTGGAAATTCATGAGAAAAACTATACGACTCATGATTTGGAACTTGGATCGGTAGTGTTTTCTCTAAAGGTTTAGAGGCACTATTTGTACGAAACCAGGTGTATAGTGTTCACTGATCACAAGGGTTTACAACACATTCTTACCCAGAAAGAGTTAAACATAAGGCAACGTCGTTGGTTAGAGTTGCTTAGTGATTATGGCTGTGAGATTCATTATCACTCGAGGGAAAGCAAATGTTGTTGCTAATACTTTGAGTAGGAAGGAGCGAATTAAACCATTAAGAGTTCGAGCCTTAGTTAGGAAATTTAGCTTGGATCTTCCTAAACAAATCCTGAATGCTCAAACCGAAGCATAAAAACCAGAGAACATCAAGAACGAAGATGTTGGAGGTATGTTGATTGAAAAATTCAAAGGATCTAGAGGAATCTAGAACGGGAAAGTTGGAACCCCGCGTGGATGGAACTCTATGCTTAAATGGCAGGAGTTGGTTGCCATGATATGGTAAGTTGAGGACTGTGATTATGCACGAGTCCCACAAGTCAAAATAATCTATCCATCCGGGTTCTGACAAGATGCATCAGGACATGAAAAGGCTATATTAGTGGCCTAATATGAAGGCCGACATCGCCACCTATGTTAGCAAATGTTTTGACATGTTCTAAGGTCAAGGTTGAGCACCAAAGGCCATCAGGTTTGTTGGTGCAACCCTAGATACCTCAATGGAAGTGGGACAATATCACCATGGATTTTGTCATGAAGCTTCCTAAGTCGTCACAAGGTTGTGACACCATTTGGGTGATTGTTGACCGACTTGCTAAGTCTGTAATTTTTGTACCGATAAGAGAAACTGATCCCATGGAGAAACTGGTGAGAATGTACCTCCATCTCATTAATTTGTGATCATGACCCTAGGTTCGCATCAAATTTCTGAAGGTCACTTCAGAAGGATTTAGGTACTATCCTGGATATGAGTACTATGTACCATCCACAAATAGACGAACAAAGCAAGAGGACTATTCAAAGTCTCGAGGAACGCCCTGCATGTAATTGTAATGGTTAACCCAATACATGTAAATCTTAGCTTATTTGCAGTCATAACTTCTTGTAACGACTATGTTCACAACAATTTGACAAATAGCACATTCACAAAACAAGTCTTTCATGCAATGGCAACATAATGTGGCACAACACTATGTCAACTTTTATAATTATATTTGTGGTTACAATCGCACAAAAGCCACAACAACAAACAACCCATTACTATGGTCCCAAAGGATAACTTTTACAAAAGAAACATGGAGTTTGTTCAACAAAATTTGCCAACATCACCAAAAACGATAAGTTTTGCACAAGGAAGAATGCCTAGATGCTGTGAAACGACTTTGCTCTGAACTGCCAACTTCGGTACGCAGATACTCCAGCCGCCTCAAGCTTCCCCAGAAGTTTACAATCTTTTAGGTGACACAGTCGCCACGCTAACGGATACTCATCAGAAGGGCGGATGTGCGCTGCTGCTGCACCAACACATGCATAATATTGCCTTGCCTTTACCCCCTTCTTCTTAGCAAGCCTTATGGCGTGGGCCTCTAAAGACTCCTTCAACGGAATCTCCTTCTCAAGTGAAAAAGGATTAAGGATGTCACACGGACAGGCAAAGATAGGAACTTGCAGTTGCGCCACGTCCGGCTTGAGAAAGTAATCAGGCTGGGCCTCAGCGCCCTCGGTGGCATGCCTAGCCAAGGTTAAACCCGCCATTATCACATCTATGTGGTTAACCATGGGCAGCTCAGCTGTGCATATAGCAGCTCTAACAAATTTATCTTCTCCATCGCAGCAACAAGCTCCTTCTTATGCATTATCATTTATATCCAAAGTACCTGTGCGTCGGCACTGTCAGCAACTTTTTTCATGCAGTTCCTCCACCGCTTCCGCCTTGCCACGAGCCAAGGCATACTTCACAACATCCCAATGGACTGACTTGACCTACTGTGATTCAAAAGCGCTCATGTGAGCAAGGCGCAGGACCATGGCTTATGAGCCACCTGGCTCGCAAGCGGACAACATGTAAGGGTAAAGCTCCTCATCATACTTAATACTGAGTTTGCGTAACTTCTCATCCTGCTTCTCCAATAGCACCTCCACTCTCTGGCGAAACTCATCCAGCCCAGCAAAATGGTTGTTCTTACCCCCTCCAAATACTTCACAGCCCAGTGACAACTTGCCTTGTAATCCGCAGAATTCGCGCGCTCTTGCTCTTCCTTGACAAGTAGTGCACTTGTTTTCCTCGCAAGCTTCTGTTGCATAAGGACCTCGAGACTCTTTAACCTCAGCCTGCGCATCTGCAAAACTGTGTCTGCAGCAGCAGAATCTCCTCATCCTTCTGTACACTCTGCCGCGTTCACTAGAAAACCTTGCTCTCAGCTTGCGCCCCAGCGCGGCTTGTGTTCAGTGACCATATCAAACTCCTTCATAAGCCGAATCAACGGCATACCTCAATGCCTTGGGGCCTTTCTCCGATCCCTCCCTTGATATGTCCAATCAGCGGTCAAGGGCACTAGTTGGGTGGGACGTTAGCATGCGTCACCGGCGCAGAGGAATCGCCTGTAGCCCTCGACACTGCGCACAAATAGCAAACAACCAAACTCGAGCAATAATGAGGATTTCCAACATTATTTTTTTTTCTATTATTATTGGTACAGATATACACTATTATTGGACGGACAATTGAGGCTAAATTACTTACTGGGAGGAGAGGTCTCGGTCACCTCCTTAGCAGCAAGCGTGGGTGGCGCATCCGGGGTTTCCTCCTCAGTCGATGTACTACCACCTAGACTGACATGACGCACCCTCTTTGACGTGCCCGCGCCGTCATCACTGGTGGCCCTCTTGCGTTTCAACCCAGAGTCAACTTCTCCAGCCTCACTTTCAGCCCCTGCGACATCAGCATCCTCTGAAGAACCAACGCTTGTTGCGTCTAGCCTGGGGGGCTCCACAGTTGCACCTGGTACACTGCGCAGGTGGTGTCGGGTGCTATACATCATTAGCTCTCAACCTCTGGTTGCTCCAGCCAAGTTCCATTTGGGCTTACTCAATTGAACATGCCTATACAAATCCATTTCTGGCAACATAACGAAAAACAAAACAATGGTTACATAAGCTTAAATAAGAACGAGCGCTTAGAACTACTAAGCGAGGGAGAAGGAAGGACAATCACCCACCCTGGCGTCATCGCATATAAACGTCGGGCACTTCCTCGATGGCGTTGAAATAATTACGACTAATTGCCCATGTGGCATAGAAAGGGCTTCCGAGTATGACGTTGATAGGGTAAAGACTTCTCATTTATAAGTCCGCATCCTCCATACTATATTGACCCGGGGGGTGGACGGCCTAATTTTTTTTTTTTTCCTTTGTTTTCGCAATGACCCCCTGAGTATAGAATGCGAAGTCCCAGGGAAACATCGCATCATCTACCCAGAGAACGTCTCCTCCAAAGCCTTTTCCGCATCTTTAATTTTTCGGTGTATAGCACTTGCACGCCGGCCCACTTGGAAACGATATCAATCCGTTTGACCAAAGGTGTGATAGAAGGCGCGGAACAAATGGACCGTGGATGAATTGCCAATGGCGGCAATTAACCTCGAGTGGTTATCTTTTGCCGGCCTATGGCATGTACAATGGGAAATATAAAGACGATAATAATTCAGGCGTTGCACATAAACATCGAAAGGGGTACACGTTGATGGCAACTCAAAGAAAACCGTGTGTATACCCCAACCTTCCCCTCTGGGAAATCCGCTATACTCGCACTCGCAATCGGCACTACCGGGTGCAATGCGAATGGGATGTAATACTCAGATGTGAACTCACGAAGTTCCTCATCTGTTATTTCTGATGTAAAATCAGTAAGTTGCAACACCATGATTTACAAAGCAAGGGTTTGGATGCGCACGCGCGTATTACCTGTGTCTGATTTTTGATGATTAATGGAAGCTTTATCAATGGTGGTGGAAGAAATTTTTTTTAGCTTTGCAAAATTAACAGTTGATGAAATGGAGGCGAAACATTATGTAGGGCAAGTTGTTACGAAAGACGCCGGCATGAGGAACACGTGTCCCTCCACTTGTCCTAATGTGTGGTAGGGGTGAAATGTATAAGCTATGTTATAGTTACTTCTCACGAATTACGAAGGAAGGCATTTTTGCGACTCAAAAGTTGACCAGATCATTTGTTTTGGGCGGGATAATTTCTTGTTTTCTCTCCACAATACGATCCAGGGATATTTACCGGGACTATTTTGAAGTCTAGCATCGCGTCTTACCAAGCGCTACTAGATGGAGGACATGATGACGTATAGTCCAAACCTCGGGTCATGCTACCAGACCCACGGAATAGTTACTTATACAAGGCCCATGAGAATTGGGCCATAGCGACATCAATAGGGCTTCCAGGCCCAAATAGTACTAGCACTCATGGGGAAGCCCATGACATATGGGCTATCACGACGAGGATTTAGGCCCATGAGGCCCAACTAGCGCACACGTGCGCATGTATCTAGAACACCCGTTACGAACGAGTCATAATCATGAGGTGGGCCCACTAGTTACTAAATAACGGTGAGACCTCTCGGATACTAACCTAATTAATGGGACAAAGCCCATTAGGGTTTGGTGAGTATATAGAGAGCACCTCGGCTCTCATCTAAGGTACGCCCTCATAACCCTAACTTTCTACTAAAACCTAAACCGATTACTTACTCTCACGCTGGAGGATAATCGTAGGAGACAATCCCACGGTAAGCCTAACGGTGCTTTGTTTTCTTAGTGCGCAGGTCTCATACATCAAGACTTAATTGATACAGGAACCGGAGCCTAACAGATCCGTATTACACCTAATTCGGACCTAATCAAGGATCGTCCAACTTTTGTATCAACAGTTGGACAATTGAAAAAATGAAAGTTGATCATTAGTAGCAGGAGTGATTCTTTCAATAATCAGTCAATCTTGTGCAGCATGCTTCTCATGTTGTTTTAAATATGCATACAGCTGTTCGTGATTTGTCTCTTTTAGACCTTTGTTGAGTTTAACGGCTGTCACAAACCTATCCCATTCAGGTGACATGTTGTTTACAAACTTGGAGTTCAGCTGAATGTTAGGCATTATCATTATGATATTCCTCATGTCGTTGACCAACTTGTAAAATCGAACATAGTACTCATTGATGTTTTCACCTAGAAGCATCTTGAACCGCTCAAATTCATCGTACAACTGTGATTCTCTATCTTCTTTGGTGAGCTCAGAACCTGCAAGAAGCATTTTGATGTTGTCCCAAATTACTTTTGCTTCAATGTTGTGATTGATGAGCTTGTAGATATCTTTGGGTAATCCTTGAAGCACAATATTGGTTGCACGGACATCTGCATCGTATCGCTTCTTCTCGTGTCAATTAGATCCGCATAGGTACGAGCCTTTCTGGTCCAGGTAGAACACCTCCCTCAGGGCGTAGTTCCAAGTGTATTCCTTGTGGTTCAAGCTCAAATGGACCTTTGATTCAATTGAGGAAGAATTTTCAATCCATTTTCCTTTCTTTCAGTATAATCGGATTCGTTGCAGACATGGATTCGTAATCAGTCCTATCGAGCATAGGAGTGCGGGTATCGGAACCGGCCGCTTGAATATCATCTGAATTACTAGACATGATTGTTTGATTGATTATATTATGATAAACTTTAGATAGGTACAATGATTAGTGATTGTATGTTAAAAGTGATGATTGTACTTTTGATATATGTGATATGTTGTTGTTTGAGATTTGGTTGGTTTAATTAAGTTTATGAATTACAATACACATGTCTCAGTCAGGAAATCTAGGACAAGTCTCAATCAAGAATTTGCAGACAAGTTCTCAATGTTGAGGATTAGACAAAAACTCAGTAAGGGTCCTAGACAAAACGCAGGGGGGGTTTTTAAGAAGCAAGACAAAACGCAATGAAGAAATTTTTTTGCCAGGGATTCTTTCCACTAAAACGCAATGAGGGTCTTCAACTTGGGACAAAACGCAGGACACAAAACGCAATGAGAAGGAGACAAAACGCAGTGACGTGTCTTGGGCAAAACGCAATCAACTCTTGAGACAAAACGCAATCAATAAATTAATTGGGCAGAGTTTCTCCTAGTCAACACGCAATGAGGGTCTTCAACTTGAGACAAAATGCAATACACAAAACGCAACTTGTAGTGTTAACCAAAACGTAATACACAAAACGCAACTGACAAAACGCAACTGTTGTACTACACTAGAAGACAAACCGTAGTGTACTATTCTCTGACAAAACGCAGAGACAAAATGCAACTAAGAAACGTCTTCCAGGGAGACAAAACGCAATTTCCAGAAATGCTTCAAATCACCAAAAATCACCCTTTTGAACGTTAAGCTTGGATTTTCTTGCACAACTTGGTACTAGAAGGCTAAAACTACACTAAAAACACTAACTTTGACACCACAAACGTGAGAATCAAAGAAAGCCAATGTGAAAACCATAAACCTTCAAAAACTAAATTTTTGATTAATTCTTCTAAGAGAAACGCACATATAATCTAAGTAATCATCCTATGTGCTCTGATACCAATTGTAGTATATTCGAAATTATAACACAATCAAGGATTGATGGTTGGCCGATTCTAAAGAGAGAAAATGGGAAGTTCTAGTGAGAGAAAGATACTTAGTGTGTGTTTGTTATACAATGAACAACCAGCCCCTTCCCATGGCTGGAAAGGGGTATTTATACAAGAGTTTAGATGCCCTAATGGGCTATGGTATGGGCTTACAAGTGGGTAAAAGACTCGGTCCAACACCATGAGTCATACGCTTACGGTTAAACTACGAGCTAAATTATTCTAGTTAATACATGGGGTGACCGAGTCTTTTTCGTAAACCTAACAAATAATTAGTTCATTCTGCATGCTCTCCTCTTCTCCCAAGACTTAGGTAGAATCATGTGAATTCTGGACATTAACTTGTTTTTTAATTCACTAATTTTCCAAAATTGTCACAACATATGCAATTTTTAAGGGGGGTAATAGTGATTAAAATGTGATCAATACAAATTAATAACGGATACGATCTTCAATCTAAAAGTGCGTTCCCAAACCTTGCATGTGCAAAACTCTTTCATAATATGGTGCATATGTGTAGGCGGAGCTATTTGGTAACTCAGGAAACTCTCAATGTGTCTTAAATGATTTCTCAGAAACGTTGATTGATTTTTCAAATGGTTTTATGGATCTTCATGGCAATACCCAACGACCGACCAACTGTTGTTTCACAATGAGTTCTAAGGCGGTTAAGGTTAGGTATCTTTGTTCCATAATCCAGCCAGAACCAGAGGGATCTACTCAGGAACACTCCATTAGATAGAGTAGAAGTCCTAGGTATGATTGAAAAAAGGAGTAAAGTGAGAATGGGAATAATGCCGACTGAGGCAGAGCTAGCACTGGAACAATCCCAACAAGGCATTAGTTATGAAGTCTCGGTAAGCATTGAAGGGGTTGAAGAATGAAAAAGAAATGTAATGATAAAGGGTGTAAAGAAAGAAGCCCTCCATACAACCTTAGGTAGAAATTGGGTCAATGCATAATCTATCGGTAATCACAAAGATGATTCTGATATTGAAGACAAGTCATCATGGACCCAGTGATGCAAGGCACAACCCATCCCAGCTACTCAGGATTCTCTTAAAAGAAGTGTGTTTCATTTCTCACAAAGATCAAAATGTTTCTATCAGCTTTCTCATTTCGAGATCGTTGATATTGAAAAAGGTGACAGTCCGCTCCAGCCTTCGATTACCAAATAACAAATGTGCACTTATAGAGTCTAGAGCCATCGAGATCTATCAAAAATCTCATTAGTACACATTCCAAGACAAACACTTGTTGAATATCATCAAGTTCACAAGCTGTTATCAAGAGTCCTACGCATTATCCTTGTGATAATTGACAGAAAATCTGCGATAGGTGGCTTGCGAAATTCTATATGATTTAAGCTTGTGTCAACTGGATATCGATTTTGGTCTAGTATATGAATTAACGACTCAATCAGAAAGATAGTAACTATCTGATTCACTCTTACCGTGTTGTCTACTTTAAGACGCTTTGGTAACGAGAACGGCTAGTGCAGCTGCGAAACCCTGTCAAGGAGATTCTTTTAAATTCTACCTGATCACAGGCAGTATTTAGACTGATTAACGAGGAACCGTGGTTACTATAATCATATTCGACAAAGTAACAAAGGCACTTTCATCCATGTATGTTTATCACTAACCTATACATGCAGGTTTCCCTATGATAGCAGCTTGTAGTCCATGTCGAGTCAAGATTCAAGACCTCATGCTTAATCAACAAAGATAAATACATGATGAAAGCTCAAGCACATTTTTCAAAGTCTTTCACAATCTCTGATGTACAACACTCCCTAAAAGGAACATTTTCGACAAGATTGCCAAACAATAACAAAGATATA
>BQNB010049265.1:15725-42124 GCA_026074375.1 Tanacetum coccineum
TTTCAATTATTGATTTGTTTTCCCCCAAATTTAATTAATTTTTGTAAAACCTAGCCCTGTTGTTGTTTGTGTTGTTCTATTATTAATTTGTTTTATGTGCATTTTCATCTGGTTACTTTCGGTTAGGGGTGAGCATGGTGCGGATCGGTGCGGATTCTAGAAAAAACCACACCGCATCCGCAATTGCGGTTTTTAAAAAGTGAGGATCCGCAACCGAGCGGTTTTTGCGGTTTTGATTTTGCGGTTTTTTGCGGTTTTTGCGGGTTTTGTGGATTTTAACCGCACCGCACCACCACTTATAATTTATATAATTTATGTGGATTTTTGCGGTTATTGGTTTACAATGTTGGTTTTTTCGGTTATAACAATGCATATATTTAATGTAAACACACACATCACTTAGAATATTATTGATAATATGCACTGGAAGCCTTATAACACACATAAAATAATCAATGTGTCGTTTTTCGATTTAAAATAATCAATGTGTGGTGCGGTGCGGGTTTTGTGGTGCGGTTTTACGGGTAAAACCGCAACCGCACCGCATTTGCGGTTTTTCTTTTTTCTAAAAACCGATCCACCGGTTTTTGCCGTGGTGCGGTTTTTGTAGTGCGGTTTTTTGCGATTTTTACGGTTTTGCGGTTTGCGGTGCGGTTTTTGCTCACCCCTACTTTCGGTACTGTATTTTTTATACATACCCCACGTCTCATTTTTAATTCTCACCTTATCTTTTTTCAATTATATAGATAGATTTTCACCTTAATTTACCCAAATGTAACTTTTACTTCCTTTTTTTTTAAGATTTTGCTCATTAATTGTACATAGTAAAATGCAATTAATGAGCATAAAGTTTTCTTTCTGTTAAAGAAAAACATAAAGTTTTCTTTAAAATCAAAAATACATTTAATAAACATTAATTAAACTTTAAAATTATTTTGATTAAATTAAAAAATTGATACTAATTAATTTAAATCTTTTCATATATAAAGAGCTAAACATTTGTCCAATGAACACATATTATCAAAACATTTTTCTATATCATCGTACATAAATTCATATGAACTTTACCGATAAAATTTTTTCACAAAAAGAAAGTAAACCGGGTCCCTCAGTAGGTTCCACTGTTATGTTTGTGAGATAAATTTACCGGTAAAGTTTATATGAACTTCAAAAGATCTCAATCTTTAATTTTAATCTTTTGAAAATATAAATTACTTGTCTTTAAGTATTAACTAGACGAATACCCGTGCATGCACGGAAAATCTCTTGCGGCCGATAATTAACGATATGCAATATTGATAATGTTGTGGCTTTGTACTTGAATGAGAGAAATTCTTAACATAAATGAAATTGCAAACACTCGTAAAATGCAAGAAATTCTTAACTTGTATCGAACAAGACATTCAGTTAAATTGAAAGTGAAACATTACATCATTATGAGATAAAATCTAACAGCACACGTTACTCGTCGTGTAAAACTTCTTGGTACACGACATTTGAGGTGTAGACTCCTCCTTGATCAAACTCTTTTTCTGGTTTGGAGATCAAACATAATGTTTTGAAACCCGGTTCTACCCAAGGACCGGTTCTGGTCGAAAAACAAGTCAAATTAAACCCTTTTTTATATTTTCAAAACTCGTTTTCTGATAGCGACCTCGTGTACCCGCGCATAGCGGCGGAAATTCATGACAGCGACCTCGTTTTTGGCAGCGATTCCCGATGGCAGCTTCTAAGTGTTTATGTTTCTGTGTATTTTTTCATGCAATTGTGATCCCTATTTATAGGGGATTTACCAAACCCTAGTCAATGAAAATTATGAGAGATTAATGGGCCCACCAATGAGTCAATCAATTAATTAATGAGACAATCAGTTTCGTTTGACTGAGTGTACATATCAGTTTCGTTTGCTATTATTAATTCGTAGGTTATAATGATTTTAATTTTTCCAATGTTTCGGAGTAAATATAAATAACAGATATTAATTAATGGTCAGAATGTTATAATGATTTTTAATTTTCAATTGTTTTTTAAAATGAGTCAACCAATAATTAATGAGGCAATCAGTTTCGTTTGACTGAGTGTACATATCAGTTTCGTTTGCTATTATTAATTCGTAGGTTATAATGATTTTAATTTTTTCAATGTTTCTTAAAATGAGTCAATCAATTAATTAATGAGGCAATCAGTTTCGTTTGACTGAGTGTACATATCAGTTTCGTTTGCTATTATTAATTCGTAGGTTATAATGATTTTAATTTTTTCAATGTTTCTTAAAATAAGAATTTTCAACTTTTCTAGATTTCTAGTTTCAACATTTGGGTAAATTTCCTTTATAAGGAGTATATAGATAATATTTCATGTCATAGTATTATTTAGTTAATACATTTGGTTATAAGTTGTATTCTTCTATTTGTGATTTTAGCTTTTTTTAATGTATCTTTATTTTAGTTTAAATGATTTTTTGTTTTTAGTTTAATATGTGTTATTATATGAATAAATGAAAGAAAAATAATTAAAATTTGCGGGCCGCGAGGAATCATATAACTTAAGTGATAACAGAGTCTATTTTTGAGCTAAATTGTTGATTCTTAGTTATAGAGTGAAAAACGAGATCACAACACTTTTTGTCATACATAAGTCTATGGCTCCACAATGCACCTAGTGCTTTTAATGTTCATTTGGTTCAAAATAGGTTGTGAATGAATTAAAGTTTCTTAAAAAGAATTAAATTTTTAGGAATAATAATCTGAAAGAGTTACAATATAAATGAAATATAGTATGTCGAAATTAGAAAATATCAATAGTTTTCACACGTTTTGAACGAGTTTAATTGTTCGTTGCACTCTGTTGCAGACGTTCGAGCTTCGTTTATTATATTCTGACATTTACAAATACATGTTATTTTGATTGGAAAAGTGAACCACGTAAAGTTCAAAATTGAACTTTATAGTGGAGGGAGCGGGAAAGTGGGTGGGGTCAGTGGCGCCGGTATCGGGGGGGGCGACCGGGGGTTGGAGAAGTTGGGGGATTTGAGGGTTGATAAGTAGGGGTGGGATGGGTCGGTATATCACTGGGGAGAGTTACCTTAACTTCAACAGGGACGGAGAGCAGGTTCAAAGGGGGGGTTGTCGAATTTTTGAGGTTTATATTTCTGGTGTTATACTTTTTAGACTATGTTCATTTGAGATACTTTAAGGTACTAAGCTTTTTATTACACACGACTTTTATCATCAAAAATCGGGTTACACGTACTGTAGACGTACGCAGACACATTCATCTATGACTCTGACGCGTAACTTTACATCACAAAGTTCAAATGACATGCAACTTTCAGAGGATCCATTTATCCATACTCTTTATTCATAGTAACATGAGTATTACTAGAGAAACATCATTCATAGTAATAAATTGCAGAACACAAGCGAGTGATCGTCTGCAATCAGAGTAGCAACGAACATATATTATCAGCGACGATCAGATATCATTGCTAACTGTCAGAAATATTCTATATGATGGTAAATGGTCTTCATACTAACTGATACGACATACTACAGTGACTTATTCATTCATCTCTGTACACTATAATGTTCTAACATCTTTCAGATTACTATATCATCTACCACACACTCTAATATCTACTATTAATCACAGTACTAGAGCTAAAGTTGCACTCTTCGAGCAATCTACTGATTCGAGTTTGAACCAATATGACATACTACATACCGCACACTAAGGTGACAATAAATGACGTGACGTAAAAGCCTCAGTAACTTATTAGCTATCGACATACAACAAGAGAGTAAGTTAGTATACACTTCAGTATGATATCATGCTCCTATCTATCATGCAGATAGAATCAACTAATTTAGCTCGCCACCATATAGACTTCTTGAGTATTTATACTGCATTACAGATTATATATGCCTTCGCGTGGACACGCTACCTAATGGTCGATGTCTATCATATACGACGAGGGAGCAGAGTGTTGAGCTCACTCAATAACTATCACAGTGATAATCTACATACTAAAAGCACAGAAAATGCATGAGTCTATTTCTTAACGATCAGTATATTGCCCATAGAATCATGAACTAATAAGTTTATGCATTAACAACATATACACTAGTAGAAATCTATCTACTAGCTTAAAACAACTAGTATTCCTATCTGGTCTTTTTCACTTACCTAATCGGTACACTATGACACATTTATTACATTATCATAACTTTCTATTCAACATCTATAACCAAGCGCGCAAATCGCATTCCACAATAAGTTTATTACATGACACTACGAAATAATCGTTAACATAAACGATAAGTACATCTTATACATAAAGAAATCATATTCTTCTTTCAAAATACTCTTTTCAAGTGTATAAGTACAACTCTAATTCGTAGCTATTACGAAACAATCACACAGTAAAGTTCATTTGAACTTTAGAGGTAAAGTTCTCTCACATAAATAATATCGGGGTTTATTGCGGGACCCGATTTTCTTTATCTTTGTAAGAGAACTTTACCTCTAAAGTTCAAATGAACTTTACCTCTAAAGTTCAAATAAACTTTAGAGGATCCTTATCCATTTTGATTTAAGCATTATGGATATGAACTAAGGGTTCGTTTGGTAGGATGTAATAAAATATTAAATGAATGGAATAAGCGACTTAATGGAATAAATAATGTAATTAATAATTCATTACCCATATTAGTAATGTTTGGTTGGTTTGATAGGACGTAATGCAATCGATAATAAAAAGACTAAAATGTTCATAGTTTAAGTGTATTTAATGTGGTTAGTTAATGGTGGACTTTTATGTAATTTTGATTACATTACGGACGTAATGAAAAAAAAAAGAGGGGGCCCTATGGAATGAAAATGGTAGTTTTTGATGTAATGAGTCATTCATTGTAATGAAACATTACATTGTATAATTATAAACAAACAAGATTTTTTCATTCAATCGTAATAACCGTTTCCATTCTAACTTTCATTAAATCATACCAAACACTACGCAATAGTTTACATGACTAAAAATATGGTTACTCATGTAAATTGATCATCTTTACCATCGTGTATCGATTAAACACACAATCAAATGCCAATATTTTTCAATGTGACTATAAGAGTGCTCGATGTTGTTTGTTGTCCACCTATGTTATACTCCCTTTGCACCTATAACAACGTCATGGTTGCATCAGGAAGCCGCATTATAGCATCGGGGCCATGGTTACAACAAAGATGATCGGTATTTTCTTTTTGTTCTCTTTACTTTTTTAGTTTAAAAGTGGAGTGATTTGGGTTTTTAATTTGTGTGTTATTGAAATTTTATTAGAACGTTTTATATTTTTTGGTTTTTGTGTTATTCAAATGTTATAGGGTAAAATCTAACGTGATTATGTCTCCTATTCATCCATTTAAAGTTGAGGATTTAAGGATGTACGAACTTAAATTTTCTCTGTTTATGCCTAATACTGTTGGTGAGGGCTCTTCCGTCGAAGAAGTTCCGACCCAAAAGAAGCCGTAAAAAAGAGGTCAAAAGAGGACGACTGAAAATGACGATAAAGGTACCTAGTGCCTTTCATGGACCCCTGAAGAAGAAAATGCATTATGCAAAGGTTGGGTTTATGTATCTGAAGATAACATCGTTGATAATACGAGAAAGGAAAGTGGGTTTCAGACGGAGGTGTTTAGGCTACATTGAGAAAGTCATGAAGGTAACTAGTGTTCAAACCTATGATTCGTTAAACGGGATATGGAAGAATATGCGTCCTAAAGTGGCTTAATTTTGTGGAGTGTACAATAATGTCAACTGAAGGGCGCAAAGTGTAGCCGAGATGGGGATTACACCCAAAAGGCACTTGAAGAATATCGTGTTGAATTTGGATACCTTTTACACTTCTTCATGCGTGAAGAGTTTGAGAAGATTGTCAGAGTTAGAAGGAGGTGGGACTTTCCTGATTTAAAGAAGCGAGACTGAAAAAGTTCAAGAGATATAACTCATCAGGGTATAGTTCGTTCAACACAACGCAGTCGGGAGAGGATAGTTTTAATCTTAATGATATGGCTGGAAACTAGGAGCAAAGGGAGTTACAGGTACGTCGGTCAATGGGTAGGGACAGAGCGAAGAAGAAACCATCGGCGTCATCCATTCCATCGACATCGTCAGCAGCAAGCAGTGACCAAGCGCTGACTAGGTTTTTGGTCACCAAATATGCAGTCAAACCGATTCATTTATGTCAATGAAGCGATCACATCGCAACACATTTTTGGCAATCAAAAAGCATGAGATAGAAATGCAACAAATGTTAGGAATTAAGAAAAGACTCGGTCACTTTCAATATAATATATCGTAGCTCGTAGTTAAGCGTTCGGTTACGAGAAAGCTAACCGGGCCAAGTTCATGGGACATAAGCCCATGGCCGGCCATTATATAAGCCCTCTCCATCCCATGGAGAGGGTGTTGGTCATTTGTAAGAAACATCATTTTATGTTATTCTTCTCTTTCTCTCTCTACAAGTGTCAACCATCCTTTCTCTCTCTAGTTCTTTCTTAGAAACTCATAGTATTACTTGGTTTGTGATATCATCAATTGTGACACTGAGGTTTATGACATATTCCTGAGGTTTGTGACTCTAAGGTTTGTGACACTAAGGTTTGTGACATATTCCTGAGGTTTGTGACTCTGAGGTTTGTGACATATTCCTGAGGTGTGTGACACTAAAGTTTGTGACAATTCAAGCAAAAAAAATTAATTTCAACGGTTTATCTTAGATTAATAAAATCCCGTGAAGTATTAACTTATTTTTCCGGTTTAATCAAGATTAGTAAAATCCCATGAATTAACAAGGACTAAATCACTTATAACAACATTACTTTAACATAATTATCATCAATCACATAATCGATCTAATTATTTCACTTCACATTTCAAGTATTTCATGATGAGTTTAATCAAAAAGGAGAACTTTATCTATCAGTCAGTAAAAGCAAACAGCTTGGTTTATGAAACAAGTGATGTACATGCAATAACAAAACAAGATGCCCAAAGCAAAAGAGAGATCATGTTCATATTTAGATCACTTGAGGGCATTCACACCTTCAGGTTCTTTCAAATGAAACTTTAAAGGCATCTCTTACAGAGCTGGATTCAAATGGGCATTTATTTCACTCTTTTGTCAAGATGTTGAGACTTTCACAATACTATATTTCTTATGTGATCAACCTGAAAAACAACTTTGACAAAGACGAATTTCAAGAAATGATCCATAGATGCCTTTAGGGTAGGCTCAACAGACATTGTCAGCAATTATTTATTGCAGTTTTCATTGGATCTATGATATTCAATGATCAAACAAGTCCTTCTCATAATAAACCTAAATCAACTAAAGATTTCAATATACAAGGCACTACTCAAACACATGAGTTATGGTAGAGTCAATTGCTGAAAGAGCACGTCATCAGAGACAGTATGACAGAAGGGTGAATGAAATTCAGATGGAGAGGCAAGAGGGAGAAGATGATAGGGGTAAAGCATTGGATGCTGATTTGGTTGTTACAGAAAGCAGTAGGACGGAATCCAAAAATCATGATACAAACAGTAGATCCGAGAGGGATACACATTCTGAGGATGCAGATATCAAACCCGTGAATTACAAAGAGCCAATGGCTCAGGTACAAATGACTGGTGAATATAATGTACTTGCTAATGGACAACAGCATGCTGAGCAACCTGAATTCAATACTAAAGGAAGAGTTGACCAGGATGCTGAATAATATCAAGTTAAAAGTCCTTTGCTTGAAGCTGAGTTTTTCAAAACAAAACATATGGTTGAAAAAGAGGTTTATAATGAACTTTTAAACATATTTTTACAACTTGAAAATATTGTATTTCACTTGAAATTGAAATGCAACAAGAAGAAGAAAGTTTTCAAAGTCACAAACCATGTAAGAATTCGGATGCTCCTAAATTTCGTAGATTTTTTTAGATAAACGAATTGAAAGCTCGGCTACATGCTAAATACACAACGATCAGCAACTTGAAGAAACAAATTAAAAATATGCTTGAAACAAGTAATGAAGCCAAAGTTAAAAATGACATAGATGTAATTGAAACTATTAACATCGAATTGGAACATAGATTGGCTAAATTACTTGCAGAAAATGAGCTGTTATATAAGGAAAATGAGCATTTGAAACATACTTACAAAGATCTTTATGATTCTATTAAAAAGACACGCATTCAGACGCAAGTTAATAATGACTCACTGATTGCTCAAGTAAATAGTAAGACAGTTGAAAATGCTGATTTTAAAGCTTAGATTCAGGAAAAGGTTTTTGCAAATACAACATTGAAAACGAATTAAGAAAGTTAAAAGGAAACAGCGTGGATACTAAGTTTTCCAAAGCACCAGTCTTGGGGAAACCGCCTTTACAACCACTCAGAAACCAATCAGTTGTTAGACAACCAAATGCATTTAAGTCTGAACGACCTTGAATTTCAAAACCACGGTTTGCCTCCCAAGTTGATGTAAAAAATGATTTGTCAATGCCAGTCACTCCTCATTATTCGCCTAAACTTAGAGAATCTGCTTTTGTAAAACCTCATCATGTGATTGCACCTAGCTCATCTAGGAATAGTAAAAAAGAATCGTATGGTTCAAATGATATGGCTCATAATTACTTTACAGAGGAAGTTAGGAAAAAGACACAAGAAAAAAATAGTAATTCAAAACCTAGTGTGATGCATACTACTAATCTACAAAGCATTACTAATGGTAGCAAACCAAAACCTAGCAGCAACAATCAAACGGCTAGGTGTTTGCCTGTATCTAAGAGTAGTTGTGTGATGAGGTGTTATTTTATACACTTTTTCGGGGTTATTTAACCCCTTAAATCGTGCATTTATGCCCAAAATAGGCACTTAATCGTTCATTTTCATGTATTTAGCATTTGGAAGGCATTTAGAGTAAATACACGTGACTTGGGCTCATTCGAAGAAGAAATGGACAAGACTACGGATCTACACCAACATCTCTCAAGATTATGTTCTCAGCGGCTGGAGACGGCGTCACAAGATACACGTGACGCCGTCACAATTCATCCCACGACGGTGTCACAAGAAATCACGACGGCGTCAGCTCGCACGACCCAGCCTAAGATCTAGAATATTCTACTTCACGACGGCGTCACGATTAAAACGCGACGCCGTCGCAGCGATTTTTCTATATATACAAACCCGAAATTAGGGTTTTAAGTGTGTAACTTTAGAGTAAAAAAGGGAGACGAACCCTAGTTCGTTTGGCAGCTTATTAGGATAATTTTAGGGCTTCAAAACCCTATTGTACCTCCTTCAATTCATGTTTTAATCAAGTAAGACTATCTTAATCATTCAATATGTCTTGTTGTTTGATTCTTTATTGTTCTTGCTTTATCTTTAACATGCTTGGCTAAACTCCCTATTGTGTTCATTTATGATTGTATGAAACATAGAATGTAGATCTTAGTGGTGTTGCTTCTTGTAATGAATATGCATGTTAGGCTTTAGAAAACCAGCTTTTGTCTGTATCGCTGTTGATATGTCTAGGGAAACATGATTGTGTAGAAAGGATACCATCGGGTAACAGTCTTCATACTACCTTGCCCCTTATATGGTTGATCCACTTTTAATATATTTCAAATGCATTTAATGTACTCTTAGGGGCCTTGTAATAGTCTTTATACTACCTTACTTGTGCGTTGCCCTAACGGAATATTAAATAGACGGCAGGTTCGTGTAATCTGTTCATGACTTAGGAAGTAATTACATAGATCATCACAAGTGTGACAAAGCAACAACACTATGAAAAGCAATCTAGGGAGTATTACATGATTAAATGAATACAATCTTTTTATTATATTGTTATCACCATTAGCATAG
This sequence comes from Tanacetum coccineum, assembly GCA_026074375.1. Lineage (NCBI taxonomy): Eukaryota > Viridiplantae > Streptophyta > Magnoliopsida > Asterales > Asteraceae > Tanacetum > Tanacetum coccineum. The sequence goes on from BQNB010049265.1 coordinate 25,645, forward strand.
TTTATTATTTACTTTATTAGCTAAAACCAACCAAACCTCTCAAATATATGATTTACCTGATTTCCATAAAACATAAAAATACAAAAATAATCTTCTCTCAACCCCTAGAATTCTGTTAGACCGTGATTAAGCCTTCCCAACCTATTCCCCTAGAGAATGATAAAAACCCTGAGTCTTGCCTATACTACTACTACAACGGTTAGGTACTCTGCATAGGGAGTTGTAAAACTTCTCGTAGAAGTCCCTTACGACAACCGCATCAAGTTTTTGGCGCCGCTGCCGGGGAATAGTTAGGTTTCGATCATAGTTTAACTTAGTTCTACTCGCTTGAATCCTTTCAAGTGAGATTTTAATTCCTGTCATTAGCATTCTTGTAGTCTATCTTTTTCTTTGTGGCCTTTGTTCGTATCATTTGTAAATTTGTAAATTATAATGAATAGGTATGGTTATTCTAGCGTAGGTAGGTTTGATGTATTCTTTCGTAATCAACTCTTTGTGTTCCAACAACATCAAGATGAATCTCTCTACGATTCGTGGACTCGTTCAAAGACATAATCCAAAAAGTCCCGAATCATGGCCTTAGTATATGGACCCAAATTGAAATCTTTCTTAAACATCTCGACTTGTTATCCCGTCATATCATCAATTTGATAGCAGAATGAGATCTTAGGAAGTTTAGTGATATAGGAGCATGGTATGCCATAGAGGATTATACCCAATATGATAAAAAATGTAGCAACCCAACAAGCGCTATTTCTGATGAAACAATAGCAAATCCAAATGCTAAATACTCGTTTAGCTTACATAAGCCATTGGCTTCAAATTGTTTAGCAATACGAAATAAAGATTTCGGTTATAAAACAATTGTCCCAAAGTGTAATAAGACCCAATCTTAATTGTTGACCTCTTCAGTTATTGACTCCCAGAGTGCTATCATCTCAAGAATAACACCGTGGCCTATTGACCTGAACAAACATGCTTAAGACGCAACATAAAGAGTCATGGTGAATTCATGAGGTTTTAAGTAAAAATTCGATTGTGGGACAGAAAGATTTCTCAAGTGGTAGGACCGCAAGATTTCCAAGTGTATGATTAAGCAACAAATGCAAACATCATAAAAAGTAATTACGTTCCCTAAGCTCATGACACCGAAGCTCGACATATATGAATGCAAATATAAATTTGCCAACAGGTGTCCGTGAATGATGTGCTAACCCCGCAACATCCCAGATTCGACATGGTATGCGTTCGTTCCCAGTGATAGCTAGTCACCCGAACGGGGATTGTCAATCCCTAATAGATCTATCCATAACATTCGCGCCCACACAATGTAATTCCCAATCACATCTATGCAATTAACAGTTCATGATCATGGACATAATGGGTTATGGTAACTTAGGCAAACACGTAATCATGGTATAAAATGTACACTTGCGTCCAATTTGTAAAACAAAGCATGTTCTCACCCCAAGGATGTAAATCATTTAAATAATTGTAAAACATGGGGCTATGAACTCACCTTAGCCGGTAGTTCTCTGAATGATAATAAATATCCAAGTAAGCAGTGGATCACACCGTTAAGTACCTAAGTAAGTACGGTCAAGTCTTAGTTTACACATTTAAGCTAACGACTCATTGTATAAACTAAATCCCATTTTAAGTTTATATATACCGTTATCACTTGTGTGGTGACGCACAAGATTATTGTATTTATAATTCCGATGGTTCTCGAGAAACGTGAAATCATTATTAATAAATATACTTATTTATTAATTTGTTATTAAACCTGTTTCATGTCCGAATATCTTAAGGTTCGACCGACTCGTTAAGCGTTTTATTCATTTCACTTTTGCTCACTATCATACCCTTAAGTTCCTAGTATTCCACTTTAGTCCTTAGGTTTATAAATATACACTTTTATATTTTAAACCTTTTAGTTTCGGAAATGACATAATTAGTCCCTTAAGTTTACAAAAAGGTAGTTTAGGTCCTTATAATTACACTTAGATCCCTAAGTTTCAGAATGTTGCAAGAACAGTCCCTGGGGTTATTGAAATTCGAAAATGACAAAGCTAACCCCTTATGTTTCGGAAATTACATTTTTAGTCCTTTGACTTGCGAAAATTTCATATTAGCTCCAAACAAACTTCAACAAGTGTCATTTCTCTTTGTTAAGCTTATTTAAGTTATAAAAGTTGTTTCGGCTTAAAAATAAGCTTATCGAGCTTATTTTTGGCTTAACGGGCCTTATTGGGCCCGTTAAGGTCCGTTGAGCATTTTATTGATCCGTTATAGTTTTAATAGGTCCAAAAGTCGTTAATAAGCTCACGTGGGTCGGTTAAGCTTAAAATAAGCTCGGGGAGCTTATTATGGCTTATTTCGAGCTTATTGGGCCCGTAAGCCCAATAGCTTGGCCCGATACACCTTTTAGTGTTTCTAGGCTTTTACTAGATCATATTTAACTTGTATTAAGCCCGAACAAAGCTGATTTTATTTCAGCTTATTCCAATTAAGCTAATAAGCTAAAAAGCGTTTCTATTGGGCCGGCTTGGGCCCGTTAAGGGTTTTAAAGGTTTGGGTTTGTTTTCTTGGGTCCAATACCCCTTCTAGGATTGTTAGAAAGCTTATAAGCTGTTCTAGCTGAAAGATAAGCTCGTGTGAGCTTAATTTAGCTTATTCGAGCTTATTCGAGCTTATTGGGCCTGCTGGCCCAATAACTTTAATCCGAAAACACCAAGGGGTCCATGATGAGTTCGATAAGCCCTTTTGACCTCTTAATAAGCTCATAGGACTCATGATAAGCTCGTTGAGCTTATTGTCACTTACGGGCCCCACTATTGGGCCTGTTGGGCTCGATAGAAACCGATGAGGGTCCTAGTGGTTCGGGCTTGCTCTTTTAAAGTCCACTAGCTTATCTTAGGCTCATAGTAATTCTTATAAGCCGCTTAAGCTCATAATTTAGCCGTCCTAGCTTATTGTGGCTTATGGGTCTTGTGGGCTCACAAAGATGGGTCGCGTAGTCCAATAAGGGCCCGAATGGTTTACTAGCGTGTTTCATGGTTTCGTTAAGTCGTCTAGCACCAAAATAAATGTGTCTAATCCTTTCTAATCGCGATCCATAGCATGCAAACGTTTATTAGTGTCGAATATATGTTTCCACACCCCCACGTCGTGTTTACAACAATAGTTTACGTATAGTTATTTATATTTTCGTGCTTAGGTTATAGGTTACGTTGAATTCACTAGCTTGTCCCTCACCATTATTGTTCATGTGATTTAACGAGCCCTTGCCCACACAAATGAAATCATACGCCACATTAGACACGCACCCTTTATATATTACGCGACATATGTTTAATAAATCAAAGAAAAAGATATTATGAAACGTAAAGTGTTGTCGTGACTTACAAGGGTCCTATAGCCTATAGATGGAGGAGTAGACGCGTAGTGTACCAATCCCTAGCTCGTATAACCCTTGTGCGACAATCTTAGTGCTTATATGCTCGAAGAATAAGGAAGCGGGTGGTGTTTGCTTGCGGTTTGTATCCCGAACAAGAGAGGAGAGGGTTTGAGGTGTGTGTGAGTTAACAAGAGTGTCAAATGGTGAGGCTAAGTGAGTATTTATAGGCATTATGCTAGTTAACTTTCCTAGTCACATAAACAAAACCAAACCGTGCCCTAAGAAGTGGTTTTGTGAAGTTCTAGTTGATTACTCATGGTTTTAGGCTAAACCACTTAAGTACAAGTTTTAATGAGAGTTTGTGAGTTTTAGAAAGGTGTTATGTGACAATGTAAGTGTGTATATATATACACATAAGCTAGTTAATTTCCCCTTAGTCCTAAACTAACCAAAACGAGCTAGGAGGGGCGGTTTAGGGGCTTCTAGTTAATCACTCATGGTTTTTGCTAAACCACCATAAGTACAAGCTTTAATTAGTTAGTTGATGTACAAGATTTAGTAGCTAGCAAAATCTTATGACTTGGTGTGTTGTTTCATTGCTAACCGCGGCTAGGAAAGAGCAAGGGAAGCAAAATGGGTATTAACCATTGGGTAAGGGACTAGTAGGAGACCATTAGGACATGACTTAATTACTTAGGAGATGTACATGTACCTTTTCGGATCTTAGCAAGATTTTGTGTCTAGTAATCCACTTAGGACGACTTTTGGTGGTTTACTCTGCCCATATTCGGAAATCATGTGATATTAGCACAGATTCTATTAACTTTTGTGTCTAGGCGTTTTAATACAGTATTGGTTGAGTCTAGGCTACGTCTAAGTATTTCCCGGGGTGTGTCAAATGTATTTTACGCGGAACCGTAATCCTTTTACTTGTGACCAATAAATATAAAAGTATGCAAAGTGCATAATTATCTCTTTAAATAATTTATTTCTTACTTGGTTGATGTAAACCTTATTTTATTTGATGACCGTTTACATTCATTGATTATTTTTAGTCTACGCGATTTATCTTAAAAGTAAATATTAAAAGTAAACGCGTATCGGACAAAAATAAATAGTGATCATTAATAGAGTCGTACAGCGACACGAAAATGAGAAATGTTACACCAATAAGCCCCTATAAGCCTCCTGCCAAACACACCCAATATCTATCAACAAAAGTAAGTACAACAACTGTACAAAAGAAAACTCTTATAGAACACAGTAAAAAGAACATAGTAAAAAATTTTTTTTTTTTTTTTTTTTCTTGTTTTTAAAAAAGGTTTATTTAGGACACAATAAAAGAAACAATAACTAAAACGCTGTTAAGAATAAAAACTCTTATAACAAATATATTAAATTTAGTGTAAAGTAGTTGTCTTGAACTGTAGTTGCTTTACTAATATTTAAAGAATACTTTCGAGGGAATTGGGTAATGCTTTAAGGAATCACTACATATGAGGGTATCTTATTTAGGGGTCGCTTGGTTGAAATTAAGGAATGAGAAAAGGAAAGATAATGATAATGCAAAAGAATGTAATGATCATTTCATTGCATATCATGTTGCTTGGTTAAAATGTCGAGGAATGAAAATGAATTTTATTTATCATGATTCTTCTACCTGGCAATTTTTTTAAAATTTTAACAGAACATGATCAATAATACGTATATACGATTACAACAGTTGTTATGAACAAAGTAAACAAAATTAAATACTCACTATGTCGTTTAAGAAATATTTCCAAACCTAACCTATGATCATCGAAAATCAAAAAAGGACGGATATAAATAACTTATTAAAATTATATAATAAGTGCAAAAAAGAATCAAATATATACGGCAAAATCAAAAGAGAAAAAGAAAGGGAAAATTCCTTAAAAGGTCCGAGTTCAAGGGTGCTAGTCACCTTCTTCCCCAATAAATATTTTTAAGCCAAAAGAGTCCAGGGCGATTGTGCGTTGGGGAAACCTCACCACAACACACCATGCGTCCCTTATTTAATTATTAAAGTACAAAATGTCTAATTTGGGCAACTTGTCCTTATGGGCGACTTATACTTAGGGCGACGGGTCTTTTTACATTGATTTACTTATACTTTTGTAGACAAATTGGCAATGGATTCAACTAGTTATATCCCTCAAAATTAGCACAAATTTATCAAAAACACACAAACACAAATAAAAAAACACAGATCATTATTCATCCTCACCATCACCACCACCACCACCCCCTCCCCCTCACCCCACACACAAACATTGACCCCAGGTACACACACAAGATTTATATCAAACCCTAACAAAACAAAACCCTAAAATTAGACGATTGATCATGAATAAATTATCAAAACGATTAAGGTTATTTGTTGGTCAAATGAAATTAGATTCTTTATTTTGGTAAGATTTATCTTTTGATTGTTCTCATTTTTTTAGGGTTTTTAATTTTATTATTTTTAGGGGTTTTAATTAACTCTTATGTTTTCCTTATATTAGGATCAAGGAGTCATCATTCGATGGAGGTAATTTCTCAATTTATGGTTTAATTGAATTTAAATCAAGAAGTTAGTTGTTAAATCGATTAAAGCTGAGATATAGGTGAAATTAGGCCGTTAGCGGATACATTTACGTTTTGGGTTATTGTAGATAAGGCTTGAATTGATAGGTACTAAGTGGGTAAGTAGAATTATGCACGTGTGTTTTCGAAGCCTTTAATAATGACAGTGAAAAATTGTAGACTACAAAGGTTGTGTGTTAATTGATTAGTAGCTTATTTAACCCGCTTTTGATGTTAATTGATTTAAAAAAAACTGTTGCAAGCTCGTTGTTTAAACCCATATTACCATTAGGTTCCTAAATAAAGTAGACATGAGTAACAATTGAAGTGCCCGAAATATAAGGTTAATGCAGATGCCAGAACCATAAAAAACAGCCTTCACGAGAAAACAAAACTTGAGCTTGGATTATAAAACTGAGTTCCAATTACTGAACTATATTACTGTAGTCGTTTTAACTTCCTCCCATAAAAGAAAAAATGTTTTTTACAACTATGTTAAGAGTTCATTACGAGTTTAGAGTTATGAAAAAGCAATATTTAAGCATATAATCTTGACAATTGTAGAGGGGTATCTAGGAAATGGCTTATATGTGTATCGCAGATTCACGTTTGTTAAGTGCGGATAACCAGACCGAGTGTTCGGATGAAGAATAGTGCCCATTCTTATTTTCTTAGATTTGAGTGACATAAGTGGTTTGAGATAGCTTATTTCTAAGTAAATGTTATGGTGGATTAAGAATTACTAATTTACTCCCTAAATTTGGTATTGTAGTTTTGAAGTATGACACATGACATAATCTAAAAAGCCTAAGGGTATGACGATCTACTGTTCTTTTAAGTAAATGTGACTTTTGTGTTCAAAGTTAATTTGGTGATAAAGTATTCTTTGAATAAATATAGTTTATGACTAAGAAAAGTTTTGTTAGCGAATATTTAGGTTGATAAACCTTTTCACAATGCATAAAGACTAATTTTAGCTAGTGTATCATCATGTTACATTGCAGCATCTATTTTGTTAGTATTTGCACAATCAACTTGTTTGGCAGTCTAGTCACATATGACTACATGAGGTTTTGTTTGTGTTTAGGTGTTTTAATTGCTTAGAATCATAGGAGTTCATCAACTTAGTTTTATACTAGATTATTGCCACTTAATTTGGAAATTCCAGATGTTGATCCAAGATCGTCTTTGAACATGTTGTTGCTAAACTTTACATTAATTTACTTTGTAGATTAGTTAATAACTCTGTCCCAATGGATCAATCATCTAAAATCTGTGAGTAACTGTGATGGCCGCCTTAGGAGCACCTCACAAATGTTGTGGAAGAGAAAAATGTGTCACCCATTAAAGTCGAAATGGAACTACATAAGGTCTGAGCAATAACTGAAAACGAAGGTGTCTTGACTTCAAAGTGTAACTTTTAGTAGTAATTTCATAAAGACACGACAGACATGATAAAAGTTATATGATGAGTAATTTTGTCTTTTTGTTCTTCCAATATGTTTTTACAGGTTGGTTTAAAAGGTGAATCCATGAACCTAGCCGCACAAATTGTCATTTCATCTGTAGATTGGACCGAATCATCCTTAGCTGCATAAATGCATAGACCACTTAGATGGTACAAGGTATGGTTTTTGTACATTTGGAAAATGGGTTTGGGTCTAAATGTGTACTTTTTATCGCAATTAGGTCGTGATAAGCCACGTCTTTTAAGGTCAGACTTTTGCCCGACTTGCATTAACCACTGTAAACTTGCAGGCTTATTTTAATGCCCCGCAAGGAGGTGAGCCTCTTAACCGGGTCGTTTGAATCAACACTTGCTGGACCATTTGTTTTGCATTTGTGCATAATATGAAAGCATGTTAATTTATAGATTTTATAACTGCAAACAACATTAGCACCTCAAAAACATAAAAGTGTTATTAGACTGTGTGCACATGGGTTGCTTTTCGACACATAAAATATCAAATGTGTTCTTACTTTTATAGTTTGGTGTTGGTTTTAGACACACTGTACTAAAATTGCGATTGCATTTGAGCCTTGCTGGAACATTGGTTTTACTGTGTGTTGGTTTTACTGGAACATTTGTGCATAATATGAAAGCATGTTAATTTACAGATTGTATAACTGCAAACAACATTAGCACCTCAAAAACATAAAAGTGTTATTGGTCTGTGCGCACATGGGTTGCTTTTCGACAAACAAAATATCAAATGTGTTCTTACTTTTATAGTTTGGTGTTGGTTTTAGACACACTGTACTGAAACTGCGATTGCATTTGAGCCTTGCTGGAACATTGGTTTTACTGTGTGTTGATTTATACTTCAGATGATAGATCTAGACCCATCCTCCATGGACTCGGACAAAAATGTTACAACAACGACACTATCGACAACTAACAAATGCCCCGTTCTTTTAGAGAAGAATAGCAGTACGACCACTATAGCATGTTTCATTTAGCACGGGTTAAAATCCTTGTTTATTTTATAAATGTGTCAATTTGGGTTGTGTGTTGTAAACAAACTGGTCATTTGTTTTGACTATCTTTTGGCGTTGTAACAGATTTTGATGTCTGATATGCACCAAATCAGTAATGGACATGACTGCACACCGAAAGCTGATAGATGAAGAGGTGGGTCTACCAAACCGGCTATGATATTTCTCGTTCTTTTTTATTAGTAGAACATCTTGAATTTTGATATGTTATTTTTTCAGATTGAAGCTACCATGATGCCCAAGGACTACAGGCAAAATAAGGTATTACCAAATCCTTAGATTACACTTTAACTTATTCTTCGTAGCATTTTTTTCATGGATTCTGACGCCTTTGACTTAGTCATAAGTACTGAATTTTTAGGTTTGGATACTGTGTAACGACTACAATGACACTACTGAAGTTTTCTTCCATATAGTTGGACAAAAATGCTGCCATTATATATCATACAACACAAGGACGATTGCACTTCCAGTTCTCCCTCAAGAATGACCGCAACGCTGGTTTACCTTCATAAGAGTTTGATTCATACATCTATTATATGAATTCGTTGTACATGCGAAATATGAACATTGTATTTACCATTTTAATTGCTGGACATATGGTTTCGGCGTGTCTCAGGAACATTGTCTTCAACAATTCTTCCTCCACTTGTGTGGATTAGAGTAGACTTTGCGTAACAACTTGGTTTTTGTTGTTATCGTAGACCTTGTTTTCGTTTGTCTTGATGTATAATATTCTTATTATTCATATAATTAGAAGTACCAAAATCATGATAGAAATAGACAGATACTACAAGTTGTGTGTTAGGTAATTTATTTGGGAGTGCACATTCACACATGCTAATCTATTTCGATCCTACATGTGTTTTCGGTTATGGTATTTTAAACAAGTTAAACTCAGATGGGACTACCTTATGATGTATCATGAATTAGCTAATGGATAATGAACCTGAATCCAACTCGACTGCATCAGTCGGACGTATCTCGACAGAAGTCATCATGTCAAAAAAATTAGTTCGGGTTCATACATTGTGTTGACCCGGAACACTTTTTTGTTAAAATTTTTAAACAGGAAAATTAACCTGTCAAATGTGATTAAAGGAGTTAGCGTGGCATGAGCTCCGAACCGTTTGACATTTTTCTTTTTCACTTATTTCTTCATCTCATATGACTCGTTAGAGTAAAACAAAACCATAGCCACTAATTCGTAACTAGAAGATCACTACTAAATTATGCCTATCAACTTTACAAAGAGTCTAAAATCGGTATCAATGATTAAACATATTCATTTGATGCCAATTAGGCCAAAGTATTACACGTTATGCTTCCAAAGCAGTAGTTTTCACGCACCATGATGCATATGATTAACCTGGATTATATACATCCATTCAGGAAATCAGTGCGCACAGTGTCTTATTCGTTAACATACATTACACCATTTACTTATTGTTTGAACATATGCACATATATATACGACCAACTATGCACAAAATGCATTATATATAGACAAATAACCACACATACATAAGCTTCTTTAACCTGATCTTTCTGCAGTTTGGAGTTGACATGACCAATGAGAGCTAACGGGCTTAACAGCCGAAATCTGTACACGTATCACTTCATGAATTGCAACTCGATAAAGTACATCAAGAACTTCTTGTTCTTCGATCATTGCAAGATCTATTAAATCAGCTTTTCTTGAAATTTACTAGTCACGCAGACGAAACCCATACATCCATCGCCCAAGCTTCCACCATCGAACACATATTTGTCGATCAGAAATCTTGCAGTTATATAGAGCTTCCATAACACGCTCAGCCTACGCAAAAAAGCAATAATCTATCTAACCAATAATAGAAAACACTATTTGAATATATATTTTATGCTTACCGAAACTCCAAGCCACGTAATATAGTAGTGCATACCAGCCAAATTAAGCAACACATGATGATCTTCTTTGAACATCACTGAACCTGATTATGTAATTACCTATGGGTCATTCTACATGTCAACCCTTCAATGATAGAAAAAAATGACCAAACACTACAACAACTGATTATCAGAATATCAAAACTTCATATAGCAGGAGCACATCCCAACACTATCCCCTATGACCCTTTTTGTTACAGCTGATTATTTACGGTATCCTGCTTTTCTAATTCATGATCAAATATTTTCATTAAATTATGAAGAAAAAAAACGAAAATGACCTATTAATGCGAGATCTAATTTGACCAGTTATGTTTCTATTTTTACCTAACTGATCCTCTATTTCTCGACATTTGTTGCAAAATAAGATGTCTCGAAAATCACTTTTTAAAGCAAAAAATCGCCTTTTCTACACTAACGATAAACCACAAAATGTACACTATGCGGCAAAAAAAAAATTGCGACATGTCATGAAATGGGGGTTAATTTGGTCAAAGTTTTAGAAATGTTGGTAAAATTTCCTCAAATTATGTACCCAATCAAGGAAGCTTACTTGGTCATGTCTTTATAGCGAACAGCCAGGAACTGCTTAGCCGCACCAGTTAATGATTGAACTGCTTCAGCCATTAGAACTGTGGAAGGAAGATCAAGATAAAGTAGCGCTGATTCGGGTGTCATTGGCAGGTTTCTCAACAAACGGCTACAATATCGCATGCATGAAGCAACCTCAAATTTATCAGCAGACATCAGTACATCAAGAAGGGCAGGAGTTGTATTCGCTGTTAAAGTATTATTGTAGATAAATTTTAACAGTTCCATAAAGGCAGCGTCCTCTGTTCAAAAACCAAAAGTAAATAAAAATTATAAACGACACAAGTAGAAGTTAGATCAGAGCAAACAAGCCAACCAATGAAAAGATTCTCAAATTGATCATACCTGACGCATTAATCCGCACAGTTGCATACCACTCTTCTGACTATCTCATCCCATTTAAAAATAACTGCAGGAAAATTTATCGAAAAAACTAATTAATTTTTTTCTTATAAAGTACAAACTCTAGAACCAGAAAAGATACATATGCTAGAACAATGATATACCTTGTAGAAAAATGGACTTCTTGCAGCTAAATTTGGAGAGCTAATATGTAAGGTTTCAACTCTCACAACCGTTGAGCACTCCATGTTCCCGCTTAAATCATTGCCATTTGCAGCTTCATCTGAAAAAGTACAAGTACAAACACAAATATAAAGGGTCCTTAACATGCATTGACTTTTTATATACCATTCTTGAATACTATGCAAAACTTATTTATACCTAATGGTAGCTCTTCGATCATCGCTGCCAGTTCTTCATCCTAATTTTGAGGGTCCACGCCATCATCAGGCTGATTGAGAATTTGTTCCTCTGGACACTCAGCAGCAACGTCTACAGCTGTAGACACTATGAACACAATACCGGTGTCAATAGACTATCATGTGTATGCATTTAAAACATCTAAGATTAATAGATTATGCATATGGTCATGCACACTGCTGAAACACGCAGAGCACTCATCTATAGAGCAATTATGTGTTTCAAGACACTATCACACAGCTGAAACATGCAAAGTACTCATCTTATATAGACATGCGATGTAATACATGAGGTTCTGTATGTATTCCATTATTTCTTTTTTGCCTCTCGCTTGAAATTACCAGAACTATAGCAATGTACAACTTGTGTTCACGATGTTCAAGTCATTTATGCAGAGTCATTCTAATTCGAAAATATATCCCATAAAATCCTGTTGTGACAATGAATACAAACATAACCGTGAGTAACGAACACATATTATCTTCTTTCTATGGCACTAAACATTAATTTTTAGTGGATATATGCTATGACACTAATTAGTGAATTTTTCCATTGATAGATTTATACCAAAGGTAGTCAAAGGCCCTCGCTTGGGTCGATTAGTCCCTCAAGCCAGGCCCTAGCAGCCATCTCGCCTTATCATACTCAGGCCAGATCACTCCGCTCGAGCGCTCCCTACATCGATGATCCCTTCGCCTTTTTTGGCGGGTCCCTCGCATTTGTCGGCGTTACACTCTTGCCACGAGGCATGATGTGGTATGATGTCACACACTGGTCAACTTTTACTTTTATTTGAGACACAAAAGTGTCCCTCGTGTTAGATAGTCATTTAATGTAAGATTGAGGTTTTGGGTCCACTTTAAACATGCAGTATATAAACCCTCTCATCTATGACGCCGTATTAGCACGATACATCATGGTGTGAATACTCTTATTGCTACAAGAAATCGTCTAGGATTTGTTTAAACTTAATTATCTTGTATATTTAGCTATTTAACTATAAAAACTAAAGCTTTAAAGGTACACATGCTTGTTTTGTAGTATATAATAGTAAGCTTTCATGATAACTATTTATATGTTAGACACTATCATATGCACTATATGCAAAAGTTCACTCGGGCCCTCGCCTTTTGTTGCCTCTCAACAAAGTCTAGGAAAGGCACCTCAACTTAAGACCTCTTTTGCCTTTAACTACCTTTTCTATAAGGCCAGTTACATGTTAACTTATGTGAGTCCTAGTCTATTGTATAGATTAGTTCATGCATAAAGTATCTAATCACTGCAACTCCAATACCTAATTGCTATATGTACAACATGACTTTTTGACGGTTGGCTACCACCATGACAGCTAAGCTAGCAAGCTACATTCTGGACAATAATTTCCAGCATGAGCAACATCCTCTTGAACCACCTAAAAACACCGTGGCATATCAGACAACCTAACCTAACCCACTTTAACGTGTCGACATTTTTTTCCAATTTTATTACTAACAAGCACAAACATTGAACAACCATCAGGGAAGCTTAAAAGATTACACTGCTCTCAAAATAACGAATAGAAAAATGGAACACCCTTCCTGAGAGCTCAGATGGACTGAACCGCCTTAAATCATAATTATTAAGCAGAAAATACAAAACATCATCTATATCTAACTGATAGAACACCACACCAACATAATCACAATTATACCCTAACCATATAAACCTTGTTATCTTATCTACATCATTTGCCTTCTATACCAACCCAGTCGTATCGTATGCATATTCCTTATTAAATTCTACACCAACATAATATTTCAATCACCGAATCATGTTACTCCAAAGCACTTCCACCAACCTCCTTTTTTCATATTGAATCACTCACAAGCACAAGAATTCAAAAGTCAGATCACTGGTGCGATCCATAATAATTCAATCACCAATATGCAACTATCAAGGAACTCCTGAGTACTCGAATAGGCTGTGAACTACCTTAACTCCCATTTATCAATCAAGACCTAAAACTTCATCTATTTCTGACCAGTTGAACATTGCACAAATATAGCCTTGTAATACAATATTTTTACCCTAACCTTATTATCTTATCCAGAGCCTTTACCTTCTTAACAAAGTAAGTTCAAACCTATGCAAACTACTATATTTAATTCTATACCAGCAACATATTTCTATCACCACTACTCCAAAGCCATCGGCAATAACTAAACACCATTATGCAACGATTTACAACAAAACCGACAACGCTACACAAAGTACTCACACAATCTACAAATACTCTAATTCTAATAACATTCTCTAACTACTCCCTCTAATTCCAATAACATTCTTAAACTACTACTTTATTAGAATACACAATACCTTAAACTATCAAGAAACATGCATTAACCAATTATGTTATCTGGCAAAATCAGTTGACTGAAACCGCCATATAATTACATTCAAATAAAAGAACCACAATAACTCGTCACTAACGATCAAAAAACTTAGCTCTCCTAATCAAGCACAAACTCTATTACTCCACCAGTCTCTCTCAAACACAGAACAAAAATGACACTAACGCTTTTCACATTGCTCATACACAAAGATACTCCTAAACTTACAGTCTCAAAATATCAAACAAAAGCGTCGTTAATATACTAACGATTTTCACAGTACCCTTACACAACATACAGATAGCTCTAAATATTCCTAAACTACGCTCGAAATATCAAATAAATAGAAATCATGTCACGATAATAACAATTCTTACAGTACTCACACAAAACATACAGATAAGTCAAACACTCCTAAACTAACAGTCTCTCGAATTATAAAACAAAGACCACAACCTAACGTTATTCACATTTCTCATACACAAAATTCAGCAAACTCTAGATACTCCTAAACTATAAGAGCACCTCAAAATATCAAACAAAAACGACATTACAATAATAATGATTCTTGCAGTACTCATACACGTGATACAAATATTCTAACGGCAAAAACATACGTTAACATATATAGCTTAACCAGCTACGTTAAGAGTTATTTGTAACATCACTGAACCTGATTATGTAACAGGGGGAGGGGGTGGTGGGGTGGTGGTGGATGAAGAATGACTTGTGTTTCTTTATTTATGTTTGTGTGTGTTTTTGATAAGTCTATGCTAATTTTAGGGGATAAAACTAGATGAATCCATTGTCAATTTGTCTACAAATGTACAAGTAAATCAATGTAAAAAGACTAAAAACCCTTGTCGCACTAAGTTATGTCGCCCATAAGGACAAGTTGCCCAAATTATACATTTTGTACTTTAATAATTAAATATGGGACACATGGCGTGTTGTGGTGAGGTTGCCCCAACGCATAGTCGCCCTGGACTCTTTTAGCTTAAAAATGTTTTTTGGAGGAAAAGGTGACTAGCACCCTTGAACTCGGACCTTTTAGGGAATTTTCCCTATATCGAAACATAGCATAAAAAGGTAATTTTGACCTAAATTTAAAAAAAATTATGACACATACCTATGAAAACCGAGTATTAATAGCGTCTCATGGATAAGAATGTGTATGACTAGCACAAAAACCCTCAGAATTCCAACCCAAAAATATGAGGTTCGCCTTTAGATCTTTAGGAATTCGGGTATCTATTATTGATACCCAAGATAGTTTATACCTTTAGCTTTCTCGAGTTAAGGAGTGAGCAATCATGTGTATATATTCCGTCGTTACAGATGTGTATATGTGGTTTTGTCGCCTTTTCTGGAGCATTAAGATCGGTTTAAATTATATAAGTGTACCGGTAGTATATTAAATTCTAGAACTTGTTATTGTGATGCATCCCGAGACCGCATAGTAAGTATTATGATTTGCTTGATAAGAGGCATTAGGATTAACCCATGTTTTAAACCTGTAATTGTTATGATGGTCACACCGATCATATAACTATCCCACACCCTTATTATGCACTCATTTTTAATGCAGGATACCCCTAGTACAACCCTCTGAGCCTATCATTTTTCACGGTTCTCGTAATTTTCTGGTTAAGCCAGACAATTAATGAAGAGCATTGTTAACCCTTAAACCTATTGTTACACCCAAAATCGCCTTAGCCTACCTTGTATGTACTCATTTTTAGTACATTATTGTTTAAACCCAAGTTAATTGTTGAGTACACGGTTGCTAAGTCCTTATCCTTATAAATACAGTTTTGGGACGACTGAGATTCATGGTAGTATTTATTTTGCGAAAGAATGGGGACGAAAAGTTAAGTCAATACCCCCATACGTTTGTTAGATGATCTCCATGTTATTTTGATCCACCTCAAATCGGGTCATAGAATAGTTCATTTGTAAAGTATGTAAAATCTCAAGTGTAGGGGTACGTGTTATAAACCCCATGTTTTGATGTATTGTGTTATTAAAAAAAATAGAAAATAAAAAGAAAAAAGATTGATATAAAGTTATGTAGAGTTTGTATATCTTCGTTCGAGTCTTGGCTTAGCAACCAAACTAGCGTGTATTCGTATAAATAATTGAATAAATTACACGTTTCGTCCCCATGGTTTATACCAAATAATACTGTAGAAACTAGAAGGGGGGTTGAATAGTTTTTACCGTTTTAAAATTAAAATTTAGATTGTCGACTTATGTGAATTTAAGAGATATACGCAAGTGTATATGATAGCGATGCGATAAGTAAATAAACAATCTACGAAATGTAAGCAAGTAAAGATAAGAA
>BQNB010049266.1:0-42123 GCA_026074375.1 Tanacetum coccineum
ACACACTATGTATTTTGTGGCCTAAATACTAACCTATCATACAGATATGATACACACAACACAGAACACAAGATATACAATATGAATGATTATCACAAACGTGATGATACAACTAAACTATTAACACTTGAAGTTTGACGTCTTCTTGAGTGTTCTTCACTAAAGAGTAGAATGAGTTGATCATTTGTAATGGATTATGTAACAAGTATAATGATCAAAGAATAAAAGATAAAATATGTATGTGAAAAATATTTTACAAGAGTTGTCTAAAATGAAGACTTAATGTTGTTATTTATAGGCAAACCTTTGAAATTCAAATGCTGTCCCAAACAGCTGGACGATGCGACCCACGGATCCACTAATAGTTGGATATGTGCCTTGTTATGGTGGATCCGTCTGAGGAGCTAGGACAACATTTGTTATTTTATGATTAACCCCAAATCTATACAAAATGTTGTTTTTTACTTATTAAAACTAGTTTAATAGATTCTTCTAGAACAAAATATTTCTTATCACCAATAAGGAAAGATTTTCTAGATTTAGGAAGATTTGGAAAGATTGTTTCCATTTATGGTTAATTTTATTTTGTCTTACATGATTAGTGTAACTAACTTATAATTAATCATATGTTAACTTAAATCATTTGATTAGAAAAGGTTTATGCAAATGATAATATTTTTCTTTGATCATTAACTATGTTTAATAATGTCATATTCATACCTTAAGTGATTTGTCAGCGTCAAGTAAACTTTCGTCTAAATAACTTGTTTATGTAAAATTTTACGTAGTATGACATTATATTTGTTATTATCAAAACATGAAGATCATTAAATATAAATATAGTTTTTGCGCGAATATTTATATTAACAGACCCATCAAATATGCATGAGTTCCACCAAGTATAACCCTCAACACACATTTAGATAAAAGCACATCCTTTAAAATAAGTAATATGTGACCCATCAAACCTGTGATGACTCAAAAAAGGCTTCAAACTGATCCTGAAGTATGTATGTATGCTTTAACCGTCAGCACCATTAAACCAAAGAATATCAAATAAGCTATGTCTGTTCACAGCTAGATAGAATCAATGCAAGATAAGCTGAATCAATTTGAAAGACTAGATGTATGGGAATTAGTTCCTAGACCAGATGGAAAAAATATAATTGCTGTCAAATGGCTATAGAAGAATGAAAGTGATGCAGAAAATGTTGTCATTTGAAACAAATATCTTATTGTTGCAAAGGGTTACAAGTAGGAAAAAGGCATTGATTTTGAGGAATCCGTTGCTCCAATTGTTCGTCTTAAAGCCGTCTAAATGTTCATTGCTTTTGCTGCACATAAAAACATCACAATCTTTCAGATGGATGTTAAGACTGCATTTCTTAATGGTCCATTAAAAGAGGAGGTTTATGTTAGCTAACCTGATGGATTTGTCAATCCAGACTTTCCAGACCATGTCTACAGGTTGAAGAAAGCATACATGATAAGCTTAAACTAGAAAATTAAAGAAAACAATTAAAAAAACCTAGATCTTGAGATAGAAAACATTTTCCCATATAATCTGAGGGGTGAGGTAAGATGGTTATACGGCTAATGCGGAAAGTAAGGTGGGTGTGATGGAGAGCCGAGGTGGTGTCTTATGTATGAGAACATGTAGTTGACACGGTTTCGGAGCATTTGGATTTCATGCCTTGTGGTTCTACAACATTGACAAAACATGTTGTGGAGGTGAGTGTTAGGATTTATGTTTTCTTAACTTAGTACCGACAGTACAAATAGTTAGTACTGATAGTTATAGTTAGTACTGACAGTACAAAATGTTAAGTACTGATGAGTTAGTTAGTACCGTTAGTAGAAAATAGTTAGTATCATTTAAAAGATATGTATGAGATATTTTAGGAAAAGATATGTATGCGTTTTGTAAGCCTGTTAGGGTTTATCCTTGTTCTATAAAAGGATTCCTATTGGCATAGTTAGAGATACGACCTCAAGATATCTCATAGCAAAAAATATATCTCATTAGTTAGTAATTTGTATTCATTCAAAGCAGATTAATAGAAGTTATTATTCAGTTCTACATTGTTTTTCTTAGTACTTGTGTTAAGATTCCGCATTAACACATAGTATTCATAATCAGTGTTTCTATATAGTCAACTGTATTTATACATCTTGGCTATCATCCTTAATAGGCTGCAGAGATCTATTCCTTAAGGGACTCACAAGTGGTATCAAAGCCTGTGAGAAACTCTGAATAAGAAGAACAATCTAATCGAGTTATAAACCTCCATCCTTCAAAACTAAACATGACTGTATCACAAGATGAAATTCCACCACCACCACCACCTCCACCATCATCATCACAAACACCAACCCAACAAACTCCTCATACAGTTTCAACCATCAAGCTGCCTATTCTCAAAAAGGGAGAATATGATATATGGGCGTAATGAAAATGGAGCACTACGTTGGCCATATCAGATTATCCAATCTGGGAGGTTAGAACAAAATGTGGAATGTCCGTTTTAACACTATAGATACATCAGGACAAATTAAAGTTTTGCCTCCTAGAACTGCAGAAGAGATTGTAGCCAGAGAAAGAGAGAGAAAAGCAAGGACCACCTTGCTTATGGCCCTACCAGAAGATCATCTTGCTAAGTTCCATAAGATGACTGATGCAAGAGAGATGTAGGATGCTATAAAATCTAGATTTGGTGGAAATGACGAATCCAAGAAGATGCAAAAGTATATCTTGAACACGTTTGAAGGATTCTCTGTAATCCAAACACAAAAATAATGGCATTCCAAAGGCTATGACAGGTTCCAAAGTCTCCTAAGTCAGTTAGAGATTCATGGAGCAGGTGTATCTACTGAGGATGCAAATCAAAAATTTCTAAGATCTCTACCTTCTGCCTGGTCACAAGTTTCCTTGATAATGAGGACCAAACCAGGAGTAGACAGTCTAAGCTTTGATGATTTGTACAATAATCTATAGCGATCTTTGAGAGTGATATAAAAGGCTCTACTGCATCATCATCCTCTAGCCCGCAAAATGTAGCTTTTGTCTCTGAGAACACCAGCAGTACTAATGAAGTTAGTACCGCTTATTGTGTTCCCAATCTTTCTGGTCAAAACTCAAAGTATGAACAAACTTCATCATACTCATTACTTGCTAATCAATCAAGTTGCCCTCAACTGGATCATGAGGACTTGGAACAGATTGATGAATATGACCTTGAAGAAATGGACTTGAAGTGGCAAGTGGCCATGATCTCAATGAGAATGAAAAAGTTCTACAAGAAGACTGGTAGAAAGCTACAATTTGATGCAAAAGAACCTGTTGGCTTTGATAAAACCAAAGTGGAATGTTACAATTGCCACAAAACAGGGCATTTTGCTAGAGAGTGTAGAATCAAGGGAACTCAAGATAACAGGAGGAGGGATGCATGGAATTCTGGAAACAAGGATGGGAGCAGAACTGGACAGAAGGAGGATTCTAAAGCATTGGTGACAATTGATGGAGAAGGAGTGGATTGGACAAATCATTCAGAAGATGAAGATTATGCTTTGATGGCTTGCAATAGCTCAAACTCAGACACAAAGGTAATTTCTTGTTCAAATAAGTGTAAAGAGTCTTATGCTAATCTTAAAAAACTATATGATGCTCAGAGAGAACAACTTAGTGATGCAAGCATTGAAATAAAGGCATATTCTCAAGGTCTTAAGAAAGTTGAAGCACAGTTAGTTGCTCATCAACAAGGACAACTTTGGTATGAACAAAAGATAAAGTTTATGAAAATAGATTTAGATGATAAAACAGATGTCCTCACATACCATAAGAAACTTTTAGCAGAAGCTCAAAAAGAAAAAGAAGATTTAAAGGCTAAGGTAGAAAAGTGGCATAATTCTTCTAAAAATCTTAGTAAACTGCTAAATACCCAAATGAGTGCTAATGATAAGTTTGGGCTTGGGTATGGGGATCACAGATATGATGGTATTTTGAGTTATGAAAATGAAGTGTTGCAGAGTGTTTTTATGAATAAAAAGAGTGAGATAGAAAACCAACCTTTGTATGATAGGTTTGTTACAGCAGAAGGAATGCATGCTGTACCCCCACCCATGACAGGAAATTACATGCCTTCAGGACCTGATGTAGAAGTAGATGATTCTAAGTTTACCTATGGTCCAAAACAGACTCAAACTAATGAATCTGAATCACAATCAAGTGAATTTGATACCTGTGAATCTAACATTAGTGAAGAACCCTCTGAATTAGTGTCTGAACCAGTTGTCAATGTGTCTAATGTAAAAAGTCAACCTAAGGTTTGGTCTGATGCTCCTATCATTGAGGAGTATGAGTCAGATAGTGATGATGAGTGTGTAGTTATACCAACAAAACAACAAGAATCACCTAGTTTTGCTAATCAGCAAGTAAAAACTCCTAGGGAAAATGTTAAGAGTAAGTATACACATAGTCAAAAACCTAAAGTTGATAAGAAAGATTTGGGGCATGGGTTTGCTGTAAGAGCATGTTTTGTATGTGGTAGTCTTAATCATTTGATTAGAGATTGTGATTTTCATGAGAAGAGGATGGCAAGAAAAGCTGAGTTAAAAAATGGTCTGAATAATGTGCAAAGAGTGAATAAACAAAACCAATTTGTTCCTTCAGCAGTACTAACTAGAACTGGTATAATTCCAGTTAATACTGCTAGAACTAGCGGTACTAAAAAATTTAGTACTGTTAGGCAAAGTGTTAACAGACAGTACTAACTAGTACTGCCATGAAAGTTAATACTGTTAAGCACATTGTGAATAGAGTTATACCAGCAAATGTTTTTAATAAAACTCATTCATCATCTACAAGGCCTTTCAAAAAGACAACAGTACTTAGACCAAAATTTTCAAATCAAAAGTTTAATACTGCTAAGGTAAATGCAGTTAGTACTGTTGGGGGAAAAAGGGAAACTGTTGTTAAGCCCTCAGCAGGTTGTAATTGGAGACCACAAAGATACCATGGTGGATCCAAATACAATAGTGGATCCAGTCTTGGAAATTGTTACACTTTCAAAGATCCACTAGGCAGACTCAAGCCCAAACAGGCTTGGGTCCCTAAGAGAAACTAATCTCTTTCTTTTAATGTGCAGGATTATCCACATAGAGCTCTAAAGAATAAAGGAATTGTTGATAGTGGATGTTCCAGGCACATGACTGGAAACAAGGCATACCTTGCTGAATTTCAAGACTTTAATGGTGGCCCTGTTGCTTTTGGAGGTAGTAAAGGTTACATCACTAGTAAAGGTAAAATAAAAACTAGAAAGTTAGATTTTGAGGATGTGTGCTTTGTGAAAGAACTTCAGCATTTCAATCTCTTCTCTGTGTCACAAATGTGTGACAAAAAGAACAAGGTTCTGTTTACTGACTCTGAATGTCTGGTTTTGTCTCCTGAGTTTAAGTTACCTGATGAAAATCAAGTATTACTTAAAATCCCCAAACAAAACAATATGTACAGTTTCAATTTAGAGAACATTGTTCCTTCAGGAGGATTAGCTTGTTTAATTGCAAAGGCCACAATTGATGAATCTAACAAATGGCATAGGAGGTTGGGTCATGTTAATTTCAAAAACTTAAACAAACTTGTAAAGGGAAACCTTGTAAGAGGTTTACCTTCAAAGATTTTTCAAAATGACCACACTTGTGTTGCTTGTCAGAAAGGAAAGCAACACAAGGCCTCCTGTAAGGCCAAATCAGTAAGCTCTATTAGCCACTCCTTACAACTTCTTCATATGGATTTGTTTGGACCTACATCTGTAAGGAGCTTAAATCATAAGACTTATTGCCTAGTTATCACTGATGATTTTAGCAGGTTTAGTTGGGTGTTTTTCTTAAGAACTAAGGATAAAACTATTGGAATCCTTAAGGACTTTACAAGACAAGTTGAGAACCAATTGAATTAAAAAGTTAAAACTATTAGATGTGATAATGGTACAGAATTTAAGAACAAGGATGTTATTGAACTCCACAACAAAATGGAATTGCTAAGAGAAAGAACATGACCCTTATTGAGGCTGCTAGGACCATGCTTGCAGATTCATTTTTACCTAACACTTTTTGGGCTTCAAACACCATAGAGCATATCTGAAAAGTGTTTCAGTAATGCAAAGATTCCCAAGGAAGAGCTTCTCAAAGAAACATAAGGTGCACAAAGAGTCTGTATCCAAACAAGGGAGGAAGTTTGCAAAAGGTGAATCATCAGTTCAAAGAGATCCTCTGTTTGATGAAATGCCTGAAGATACAGTTGATCACATGGACACAGAGAATGCTCAAGATGAAGGGAGGACAAGAGAAATAGTAGATGAAGACAAGGAGATTGAGGAGAATGCACTTAGTACTGAAGAAGTACTTAGTACTGACAAGGAAGGAGTTAGTACTGACATTGAAAAAGTTAGTACTGACAGACCAATAGTTAGTACTGACGGATCCAAAGTTAGTACTGACAAGCAAATTGAAAGTACTGATGAACAAGTTGAAGGTACTGAAGAGCCAAATGAAGGTACTGAAGAGCAAAATGAAGATATTGTAGAGAACTTTGAAGGTACAGAAGAGAAAGTTGAAAGTACTGATGGGCATAAGAAAGGTACTGAAGAAGAAATTACTACTCAAACCACTCAAAATCCACTCAAACACCATTCTATGATATTTTGGAGATGATGAATCAATGCTAGGTTACTCCTCAAACAAAGAGTCAAGCCAACGGCAAGTTTTTTTGTCCCAAAGAGAAAAAAAAGGTGTTAGAGTTGAAGGGATGTTGGAGAAACTGTTAAGCCTAGGCCTCACTTATACAAGTCACTTCTCACATAATAGCCTTCTTCAAAGATTGATCCAAAAGTCAAAGAAATGATAGAAATTGATGAGGAGGATGAATCTGAAAGTGAATCTGATGGTTATACTGAAGCTGATAAAATGTTCAAATCAGCTTGAAAGTGCTGAAGAGATGGCTAGGAAATTACAAGAAGGAGTGGGAAGTCTGAAGTGGAAAGAAAACAGTATGCTGAAGGAAAAGCTGCCACTGAAGCTCCTTAAGAACTTTGATGATATAAGGCAAGGATTGATGGCAGAAAGAACTTCTTGCTGAGGAACTTCAAGAACAAGAAAGAGAGCAATTTACAATAGAAGAAAGAGCTAAGTTCCTTCATGATACAATTGCTGCTCAAAGAAGATTCCTTGCTCAGCAAAGATCAGAAGCTATCAGAAACAGACCACCAACCAAGAGTCAATTAAGAAATCAAATGATGACCTACTTAAAAACAGGTGGGAAACTTCAAGCATGCTGAACTGAAAATCAAGAAGTTTGAGGAAGTGCAAGCTTTGTATGAGAAGATTAAGAGGTCAGATGAAGATTTCATCTCTATTGGGTCTGCTGAAGATGAAAGATTGATCAAAAGGATGAATGAGAAAGGAGTTGATTTCCTATATGGAAGAAAATGATCTCAAGGAGCACAAAGCAAAGAAGAAGTTCAGAAGGAGAATAAGCAGATGTTAAGGAGCGAATGCCAATGAAGTGAGTTACAGAAAAGAGAAAGCTTGGTACAAGAAAAAAGATGAAGTCAAGGAAAAGAAGATATATTCAAAACACTTCTGAAGATGATAGTGACAAAGAGAATGATGAACTGAGATTGCATTTAACTATAACTCCTGATGAAGAAGAGGAAGTGGGACTTGAGATACTTGACAGAAAATATCCTATCAAAGAATGGAAGACAGAGTGTCTTGGATACTAAAACCACAAATGATCAAGCTGAACACCTTGAGGAGATTAATCTAAATGTGGTGATTAGGAGTAATGGACAGAAGAGATATTTTAGTACTTTGATGAGTGTATTGTCTATATTGATAGAGAGATTAGGATGCTGTGTTTAAACTGGTGAAAGGACAAGATTTCAAGATGGATGCCTGAAGGTTTGACAGTAGTACTTTGGGGAGTTTGTGGTTTGTTCAATCCAGATGTAAAGATGAGTTTTTGGGGTCACAACAGATTGGAAGATTATGACCGTTGGTATGTTACATAGTTCTTCAAGGGTACACTCATTAATGACTAAGAAGGAGTAGTCATTATAGCTGGTTAGAGAAGAAGTATCCTTTAGAAAAGGAAGTACTGATGCAAATGCTGAAATTGAAGTTAGAGTCTGAAGAAGACAATACTATGGCATTGGAGTTGATTAAATTTGTCAAGAAGATACTTGCAGAGTTAGAATCTGAAGAGTAAGATTGATGGGATTGAGAAGGGTTTGAGTGTTGGCTAACCACCACACAACAAATGGTCATCAGTTCACCATGCTTAACAGATTAAGTAACTGGCTTAGTCCAATAAGTAAAAGGCTTGTGGAAAGGAATTACTCAAATCTGTTTATGGTTGACAATTTACCAAAAATTGTAGGGTTATCAACTTACCTTGCTTTTGTTGTGATGAGTTGGCTAGTCATGATCAAACAGTGCTTTGGTAAAGAACTATTCAAATCTGTTGATAGCTGATTGTTTGCTAAAAAACGTATGGTTTATCAAATTCCCATGTTATGGTAATGAAGCATTGGCTAGTTCCAAAAGCATAAGGTATTTGGTATTAAAGACAAATCAATTCGTTGATGGTTGACAGTTTACCAAAAACTATATGGTTAATTAACCTCACCTTTTTTTAAATAAAGAGTTAAACTATCCCAGAGCAAAGACTAATGGTAAAGGACATCAAATCCATTAATGGCTGGTAGTTTCCCAAAAACTACAAAGCCAACTTAGTTGGATTGTTGCTGAAAAGATGTTGCTGAGTTGCTGAGAAGATCAAGAAATGATATGAGTGTTTGGATACATCCTCTAAGAGATTAAAGAAGTTGAAGAAACATGAAGTTAAACAACTTCACACATTCATGTTTAAGGAGGTTTGTTAAGATTTTATGTTTTAGGAAGTTAGTTACCATCAGGTACAAATAGTTTGTACTGTTAGTTATGTTAGTACGCTCGGTACAAAAATGTATGTACTATTGAATTAGTAGTTACCGTTAGTTAGAAAATAGTTAAGTACCGTTTATGAGAATTGTATGAGATATTCAGGAAAATGATATGTGTTATTGTTAGCGATTTGTATATTGTAAGCTTGTGAGAGTTTATCTCTTCGTCTTATATATGGATTTCCTCTTGCATAGTTAGGACGACCTGAAGAAATCTCTTTACAATATCATATCTAAAATAGTTAGTTAATCTGTTAATTCGTTTCAAGCAGATTAATAGAAGTTGTTATTTTGTTATACATTGTTTTTCTTAGTACTTTTGCTTTAAGATTCCGCATTAATCACAATAGGTATTCGTAATCAGTTTACTGTTTCTATTATAGTCAGTTGTGTTTATACGTTTGGTATAACCTTATAGGCTTGCCAGGAGTATCTTATTCCTAAGAGGATGCATCCTTCTATTCTCTGCATTCCCAACTGCATACACCCAGCCTTGTGCATTCCCATTTCCTCTATCCTTATTCTTAAACTTTGGACAATCTCTCTTGAAATGTCCGGGCTCCTCACGTGAAAAAACAACCCATTCCCTTTGGAGGGATACTGCCTTCTTGCCATTTAAGTATTAGCAATATTTGTGTTGCCAGAACTTCTGCAATCGCAGGCAAAGTGCCCTACCTTGTTGCACTTGTGGCACTTTTGAGTACACGGGCCATTGTGGTGGAAATGGCACTTGGTGCACTTGGGCAAATTTCCCCCCATACCACAGGCTTTGTATAGACCTTGGGACATTCTGCTTTTTGATGGGTTGCTTGTTGTTGACACGGATCTGTTTCTGGATTTGAATCTTCGCTTCCTTTTGTTATCAGACTTTTCTGCATAGGTACGGAGTTTCTAATCCATTAAGTCGTTGGCCAACTCAATCGTCTCATCCAACGTCTTGGGCTTAGAAGACTTCACATTCCCATAGACGTTATCAGGAAATTCACGGATGTACTTGTTGATCTTCTCAGTTTCATTAGCACAAAACTTGGTACATATCAGAGTTAGCTCTTGGAAACGTTTAGTGTTTGCTGGTCATCGTTCCCTTTGAACCTTTAGTTCCACAAACTCAATTTCTAGTTTTCTGGGATCTCCCCAAGTTAGACAAATACTTGTCCGTTATTTTCTTCTTGAGTCCTTCCCAACTCATTGCATATGCCTCAGGACCTAAGGTTCTTATCTAACCGTTCCACTAAGTCAAAGCAGCACCTAATAGAGTGCAGGTGGCAAACTTTACCCGATTCTTCAACTGCACAAACCTGATATTGAAAACTGACTCCATCTTTTCAATCCACCGAGTTAAACCGACCACGCCTTCAGTGTTCCTTTGAAATTCAAAGGTTGACACTTTATGAAGTCAGCGTAGAAACAAAGGCGCGCAGTTTGCACGTTCCTTTGGTTATCCTCGTGTGAACTGTGGCTTCCGTCTCCATTCGTGGAGTTTCGCAGAACTGCTTGATCAATCATAGCTTGAACGGATTTTGGAGTCATGTTGTTTGGGTTGGTGTTGCTAGTAGGGGTAATCTGTCCTTGTCTGGTCGTAGGTGCCATGATTTGTCTAGATCACAAAAGACAAAACGTGAGGTTATAATCATGACAGAATATAATAATGTATAGATGTGACATAAACACAAGAGAGATATATAACATAAACACATCTATTTCATTTATAACTTGCAAAATTTTACATGAAATAGTTGTTGGTATACAAAAATACAATACAAAAGATCTAAGGCTATGCTAGCGGGGAAAAACCCCTAATACTTAACATGTCTGTACAATGGCCTAGCAAGATAAAATAACATAAACCGCTAGATGTGACTGTCAGCATCCCCAGAAGCATCCTGGTGATCTGGAATTCTAGCATCTGGTCATGGCTGTCTAGCTCTCCTCTGCTACTCTCGACGTGCTAGCTACTCGGCCTGCATGTCACTCATCTCTTGTCTCATGTCTCTCATAACTCGAAGAGTCTCTGCCATCTGTGCCTGGTGCCTACGGTCAGACTCTCATAGCGCTGCCATCTCAGCCTGCCGCATCTGAAAACGAGTCTCATATACCTGGTGCTGTGTCTGAATGAGAGTACTCTGCAGCTGTAGCTGTGCCTGATATGCCTGGATATGGGTCTCGTATGCATACACATGATCACCGATGGGTTTGAAGCTCCTAATGGGTCGCTTGACTCAATCTTATCGAGTGAGCCCAAGCCTCTCGGGAAGTATAGGCCTCCTCCTCCACAATCCATACTGTCTCCTGGAGATTCATCCTATCCCCCATAAGTAAATCGACCCGCTGTGAGTCCATAGCGACTCGTTGTGATATACGAGTCCTACCATCCTGAGCATCCTCTAATAAAGCATACAAGTCATGTGTATCACGCTCATGGAGCTCAGCAAGCTCTGTAACCCTAGTATTGACCTCTCCCACTAGGGGCTACCTCAGGAATTGCCTCTGCCGGATCTACCCAAGTATCCTTAATACTATACCCAACCTCACTAGTC
Organism: Tanacetum coccineum; assembly: GCA_026074375.1. Lineage (NCBI taxonomy): Eukaryota > Viridiplantae > Streptophyta > Magnoliopsida > Asterales > Asteraceae > Tanacetum > Tanacetum coccineum. The sequence goes on from BQNB010049266.1 coordinate 11,537, forward strand.
CCCTGTCGTCTCGCTTCAGCATCTACGGTGCTAACAAACCCATAATCTACCCCTCGACCTCTGGTAGGCCTGGTAGTAGAACTCTCCCCGATCTCATATCTAGAGCATAGAGTGGACAAACAGAACCTCTTGCGAGGTGGCAACTCAGACTCGGGAACATCATCCCTATGGTCAATAGGTAGTGGTATGTATAGAGATGGTGGTAGTAGTGGTAGTGGATGTGATGGTAATGCGGCAGTAACTGCATCAATAAGGGCTTGAGTGGATGTTATCCTGAGTGTCTGGATTTAGGTTAGACACCCAAATGATGGTAGTAATGGTGATGGCACAGGTGGTGGTGATGAATGTGTAGGTGGGGCCGTGCACCTAGCAAGGCACTCTCCTGCAGAGGGTGGTGATAGTGAGATAGGTGGTGATGGTGATGGAGTAGTCATGGCTAGAAGTCTCTTAACCTCTGCCTCTGGCGAAAGGGATATGGAAGCCTGAGGCCGGACAGTAATCCTAGCCCTAATAGTAATGTCAGTGAAGGGTGGTGGTATAACAGGCTCTGTTCCCTCAGGTGGGGAAACAGGCTCAACAGTAGGTATAACAATAGCAGAGTCGCCCGGAGCTAAGTGCTCCTCCTCCTCTTACTCATCCTCCTCGTCCTCATCATCCTCATCCTCCTCATCGGTGTCATCCCCAGATGAATCACCGTCATCATCATCTCCATCATCTCCCCCGTCCATATGATAGTCAATCAGACCATCCTCTGTCTCACCATCCTCATACTCCCCTGGATCCTCCTCGGGATCTGACTCAGTAATATACCCGGGTGACCCAGCAGTAGGTGAATCAACAAGAGGTAATGGCTGCTCCTCAACTGGGAACACATGCTCATCCTCCAATGGTATATACTCAGGTTATACAGGCTTTGGCACGTAATCAAGATCATGTGCCTGTACGAACATAGGCTCACGCTCATCCTCGTCCTGAGGAACAAACGGTGTCTGTGGATCCTTAGGGTCTGGTATGTAATCCGGTGATGGTGGGGATACCAGCTGCGTCGAGAGTCCATCGTATCCATATACAATGACTCGTGGAGAACCTCCGTCAGATATCTCCTCATCGGCTCCCTAGAAGGCTCTGCCTGGCTCAGAATCGGTGTGGACGGAAGTGTAGGTAACTGTAGATGACGCAGAAGACATGACTGCTGAAAAAGCAAAAATAACTTATATAAGTATTACTTATAAGAGAGATCGGCATGTTTTAATTATAAGAGTCTTATAGTATTATACGTAGTATAGTTTATATACGCATATATCAATTATGTAAGCACTTAGTAAACTAGTAATGCTAAAATAGTGTGCATCATGTAAGCATATATGTGCTAGATGCAAACAAGTAATGTATGTATGTCCCATGAAAATCCCATTTGTGAAATCAATGTTTGAAAATGGTTATAGTCTAGACAAATTTGTTTGTCCTGGTTCTCTATAGCCTTGGCTCTAGATACCAATCTGTAACACCCCCAAATCTGGGTTGCAGCGGAATGTTGAATATCCGAGGGCGTTACTTCATAGATCAATAGCACAAGATATGAGAACGACTAATAAATGTGTCATTTAAAAAGATACATTGGATTTAACAAAATACTTGTTCATTACATAAGCCCATGGCTTTAAATTGTTCGACAACATAAGTAAAGATTTCGGTTTATAACAAATATCCCAAAATGTAATACACCCCAAATCTTTAGTACTGACTCCTCCAAAGAGTAATCCCCCAATGTATCTTGGCACCTCGTGCCTTATTGACCTGAGAAAACATGCTTAAAACATCAACATAAGGTTGGTGAATTCATAGGTTTATGTAAATCAATTGCAGGACCACAAGATTTCCAAGTGGTATGATTAAGCAACAGATGCAAACATCATAAAAAGTAATTATGGTTTCCTAAGCTCATGACACCGAAGCTCGACGTATATAGATGCAATAAATTGCCAATAAATGCCCCTAAATTATGTTCTAACCCGCAACATCCCAAATCCGACATGGTATACGTTTGTTATCCGGCAGACCGGCCCAGTGAGCGCTACTCACCCAAACGGGGACGTCAATCCTAAATAGATCTATTTATAACATTCGCGCTTGCAATCTAGCAATTGACAGTTCATGATAAAAGGGCTCAGTGGGTTATCGCTACATAGGCAAACACGTAATCATAGTATAAAATGTACACTTGCGTCCAATTTGTAAAACAAAGCATGTTCTCACCCCAACAATGTAAATCATTTAAATAATTGTAAAACATAGGGCTATGAACTCACCTTAGTGAATAGTCCTCTGAAAATGATAGATATATCCAAGAATGACAAATGTATCACACAGTCAAATACCTAAGTAAATACGGTCAGTCTTAGTCTACAGTTTAGGCTAAAGACTCAATGTATAAACTATAATAAATTGCTAAGGTATATATACTGTTATCACTTGTGTGGTGGTGCACATGTTTAATGTATTTGTATTAACTTGATGGCTCTTGGGAAAGTATATGATTACACACGCTCTAGTTTACGTATAACGCTATTAATAAATATTCATATTTATTAAGTCGTGTTTCAATTAGTATAATATCCGAAAAATATTATAATCTGTCCGTACCGTTAAGTGTTTACAAAAATCACTTTTGTTTATAAAATACCCTTAGGTTTTCTATAATTTCAAAACAGCCCCTAGGTTTATAAAATATATACTATTTACATTTTTAAACCTTTAAGTTTCCACTTGTACACATTTGGTCCTTCCACTTTACAAAATTACACTTTAGGTACTTATATGTTCCAATAGTCCCTAAAGTTTCAGAAATGACAAAAACAGTCCTTTAACTTACAAAAATAGTGAGTTGACAGATTTGAACCCTCAAGTTTCAAAGTTGACACTTTTAGTCCCTATATTTGTAAAAATCACATTTTATACCCGATTAAGTTCTAACAAGTGGCAATTGGTTTTATTACTTCCAAATAATCCATAGAAGCTGAAACTCCTTATAAATAAGCTCGGATAAGCTTATTTATGCTTATTGGGCTTAATGCGCCTTATTGGGCCCGTTAAGGTCCAATAAGCTATTTAAAGGTCTAAGTGAAGTTTCAAAAGTACATAAGCCCTCCTTTAGCTTATTAAAAACTGATAAGCTAAAAATAAGCTCGAGGGAGTTTATTTGAGTTTATTTGAGCTTATTGGGCTCGTTAGCCCAATAACTCAACCCGAAAGTTTGTAAAAAGGGTTGCATATATTATACAACTTATTTTCTAGACTTATTAAGCTTATTTGGGTCTAATTAAGCTGACTTTACTTCGTTGCTTATCCAATAAGCTATTAAGCCCCAGTAATGGGCTTTTGGGCCCATTACGAGTCCATCTAGTGTTTTAAGGGTTTGGGCTTGGTCCATTAAGGTCCATTAGCTTGTCTAGGATTTTTATAAACCTTATAAGCTGTATAAGCTCACAAATAAGCTACCAAAGCTTATTTGTGGCTTATAGGCTTTTGTTAGTCATAGTAATGGGCCGTCAAGCCCATTTAGGTTTCGGTTTGGTTTTTAATGGCATTAATGGTCCATATTAGTTTCAATAAGCTCGTAGGTCTCTTAAATAAGCTCGTGGAGCTAATGAATAAGTTGTGGGCCTATCGGGTTGCTTATTGGGCCCATTTGGTTTCGTATGTGTGCCTTTGGGCTAACTAGGCCCATTAGGTGTTTATTCCATGCACGCTTGAGTTATACAAGTTCAATAAGCTTCCTAGTATAAAAATAAGCTCGAATGAGCGCTTATGATAAGCTACAGGTTTCCACTGTTTGGGCCTGTTGGGCCGGTTGGGCCCGATACTCTTCCTAGCAACATGTATGTTTCGAAAGAAAATGCCCTAGTGTCTACATGTCGTATTTTTAACTTATATATACGTCTTGTTTTACATGCAAGTGTTTACTAACGTCTCATATACGTTCCCAAGCCATAGTACTTCATTTACGATAAAAGTTTACGTGTGATTTTTATTTCAATTCGTGTATAAGGGTTTTGTCCACGTTGATGTTCCAAGTTCCCATATAACGAAAGGTTTAAAACCCTAACTTGTCATTAACTCACATATTGTGTGTTCCTTTATATTTTTCACCACACAAGTCGTATATACATAATGACATCGCGTATGACGCGTACGTTTCGTATTGAATATGCATGAACCCATGTTAACCTATCATTTATATATCAACATGACACATTGACTAGTTAACAATGAAAATAAGTATAGTACGAATGGTATGGGTTCGAATGTGACTTACAAAAGGTCCTAAGACTTTGTTTTCGAGTGTGCGCGAGAAATGAGACAACCCACGTACGAATTACACGACCAAATAATTAACCAAAACTCCAAAGCTTAGTTTACACCCAACCTTAGCTCGTGTGATCCCTTGTGGCCTCGTATACAAACCCTAGTGGATATTTGTTGGTTCGAAATGAATGGTTATGAAGTATGTTTGTGGTTTAGGACTCGAAGCAAAGGAAGAGGGTATATGTTTACTTGTTTGAGATTGTTGTAAGAGTGTAAAAGGGTGAGAGTGTGTGTGTATTTATAGGCAAAATGGCTAGTTAACCTTCCTAGTTACACAAACAAACAAAAACCGGCTCTAATCCTAGTGGTTTTGCAATTTCTAGTTAACCACACATTGTTTTGTTAAAACAACTTAAGTACATTCCTTAATTGCATAATTGGTACGCGTTTAATTACACATACCTTTCACTATTAAAATCGGACTTAAATGACCAAAACGTATCAAAAATACATTGTATTTGTATGTTTTCACTTATATTGTGCAGGAAACGGATATCCGACAAAAGGACGAAAAATCAAGCAAAAACGGACAAAACCAAGCACGGAATAGAAAAGCGTGGAAAAGCCAAAGTCAAATCAAAGTCAAAGTCAACCCGGAAAAGTCAACGGTCAAAACCGGATCCGACACCAAAGAATACTTAATGGGCCCACCCGAACCCATCTAATGGGTCGGATAAGCCCATTAGTATATTTAATGAAGACTTTAAAAAGCCCAAAGTCCAAATCTTATAACCAGCCTAAAATAGTGCACACATGGCCCAATTCCACTTCTAACCCTCGTTAGCCCAAAACCTATAACTCGTTATGTCACAAGGACCATCCCTGAAATACCATATAACACCCTTACGGGCTTAATCTGCCATGTCCCTAAACTTTCACTCCCACAAGGACTACATTTGCAATGAAACATATATGATATGAGGGACCTTTCTGCCAAAACCCATAAAATCTCCTCTGTCTTTTTTAGCTTTGTTCCCGCCAAACTTCAGAACCCCAAACCACTGTTCACATCTAAAGATCTCCACACTGACAAAACTAACAAAATCCGAACTCTCCTTTATCCCCTTCCTTATAAAAGTTCAAGAGCCAGCTTGCAAATCCTCCTCTACCCTAGTTGGATATCAAAAAGAAGGGCTATGATCAATTCGACTTGGGCACCAAGCATAATTAAGGGCCAGGATCAATTTTGTGATTCCTCTCACACAACAAACACACAGCTGGAAGCACTCTCAGAGAAAGCACAAGAAACCCTAGTTATGTTAGTTCAAATAGACTAGTATGTAGCTTAGTAAGAGTGTTGCATTTTTGTGTTATTTTTTTTAGTCCAAAAGCTTGTAACCTTAATTTGTACCAACTTTATTTACTGCATTTTTAATACAAGTGTCATTCATTTCCTGTCATTTACATATCTGTCTTTTAATTCTTGCATTTTACTTAATGAAATTTACAATTTTATTCTAAATCTTTGTATTTAACATTACTTGTTCCTTATACTTTTTACAAGCTCTTTTATAAGTTTTTAAGACATTAAAAACTATTTGAAAAGTTCTTTTCATTTTCTGTCAAAAATAACAAAACTCTAAAAAAAATCATAAAAAAATTGTCCAAGAAGAAAGCAAGGAGCATGGTTAATATTGGATGGCCATGGTTTTAGAGCTTATGGTAAGCAATAGGTTCTGTTTTTAAGCTTTTGGGAAAGCTTAATATCATTGCAAAAAGCCAGGATCCTTGTCAGTTTCTCTTTAAATTTTGTTTTTTTAATTTCATGTGCATAAGTCTTATTTCAGCTTATTTATGTTCTTCTTTGAGACTTATTGTGTGTTTAGTTATGCTTATGAATGCCTTTTAGTGCTTTTGTGTGATTTACTTGTCATTTCCCTTTAACTGCCAATAGTGCTTTTATAGTGCTTATTGCTAGAGTGCTTATTTTGTTGCTTATTTGTGTTATCTTATTACTCATGTTTGCTTATCTTTGTTTGTTTGCTAACTATTTTTGAAAACATAGGCTTAAATTTGATAATGGTTTTAAAAAAAGTGTTTTTAAAATTCCTAAGGGTGTTTGGCACAAGGCCAAACCCAAAAATGGGTCTTTGGGTCAAAAATCTTTTGGGTTATGGTCAATGTGAGTTTTATCCACCCTTTTGAGTAGATTTAAACTCGATTTTCAAGTTTCTCAGTGTCTAAAGTATGTTTTTTAAGTTTTTTTATAATGGTCTTTGAAAATCGTTTAGGCATTTTTGTGAAAAACTCATGTGTGGCACATGCTTATTTGATGAATTTGAATTGAACCTGCTTTTTGAGTAGTTTCTGTATAGTCCTTTTTAGTGTCAAAACTTAAAGGTTAAGTGTTTAAGTTTTCTCTTTTTGTGTCTTTTAAAAATCTGTCAACTTTTGTAAGTATTTTTCATAGTTAAAACTGCCAATTTTCATTTTCAGTTATCAGATTGTTAAACTTATTTTTAGACCTTAAAATTTTGAATATAAGCTCATTAGGAGCTTGGGTCCATCTGTTTTAACTTCCTTTAAAATTTTAAGCTCATTTGCCAGCTTATTAATAAGCTGGCTTTTAGCCCCTTTTTCTTTCTAGAACTCCCCTGGTGCAAAACCCTCTTTTCAGCTCTTTTTATTTAGCTTATTTGTCATTAAACCTTAGTTTTTATTGGCTTTTCTAAAAAGCCAATAAGCCCTTCTACAAGACCTTATAGCCTTAAGCTTTTAGTCTCCAATTAGCAGCTTAAAAATAAGCACAAACTCTATCCCATTGGGTGTTTGGTATGCAAGTTGAGCTTAAAGCTTATTTGTTCTTTCTAGCTTATTTGTCTTAAATTCTTAGCTTATTTTTGTTCTTAGCTGTTTAATAGGTGTAGTGTAGGGCATATCTTAACTCATTTGTGATTTTAAGTGCTTATTGAGCTTTTTCAAAGTCTAGCAGTACTAACTCCATGTTAGTAGCCTTCTTCTCTTTAGCTTATTGGCTTATTTCTTGCTTATTTTCTTTGTTCCACTAGCTTATTAGGTTAGGAACATAGTATGTTTGTGCTTATTTCAATTTTCTCTTTGGCTTATTTGTTCTTTAAGTAGCTTAGCAGTTAAGTCATTTAGTGCCTTAGTGTAGTATAGCTCATTCTACCAGCTTATTTGCCTTTTAAGCTTTCTGTCTGTTCTAATTAGCTTATTTATGTTTATTAATGCTTATTAGGGGTAGTAGGCCTTATGTTTTTGCTTATTTAGCTTAGCCTTAGCTTATTCTTCCCTAGCAGTTTAGTTTAGCATTCCTTAGTTTAAAAAGTTACTACTGCCATCTGTTTGTGCTTATTTCGTGCTTATTTGCAAGTTACAAAAATTTCTCCTTTTTTAAAGTTGCTTAATTTTAGCTTTTTCAAAAAGTTGTAAAAAAAATGAGAAATAAAAGTGTTGGGATTAGGGGAGACCCCGAGTGAGCAAGACTCGAACTCGGGACCTCAACCCCATCTACCAACACTTTTATAACAACACCTCTACCGCTGTGCTACAATAGCTCATCCGGTAGAGGTTTGCTTTATTAAATATATAAGCCCATTTTAGCCTTTAAGCCCACAACCACTTTTAAGCTTATAACAGCTTATTTATAAGCTGTTTTTCTAGTTTTAGATTTTTCATAGGATCTTTATAGTTTAACTTATTTTTCCTAAATTTTTCAGAATTTTTTTATAATCGTTTGATATTTTTATCATTTATTTTCTTTTAAACTGTTTTTAATTATAATAAATTAAATAAAAACCAAAAAAATATTTTTCTTTTTTAGAAAATTTTATTTTATCAGTCTTCACTTAGGAAAAATAGAAAATCTTTCGTAGGGTCGTTTTTGCAAAATTTTACTTTTTAAAGAACGGGTTTTGACCCCGTTTTTGTTTTCTCATTTTTGAGCTCGTTTTAGCTCCGTTTTTAGTCTAGTCTTTTTTATTCTTCATTTTTAGTCACCTAGAGTAGATTAGAAGTAAAAAAAATCTTTGTAGGGTTAAGTTTTAAGAATTTAGGTTTTTGACCCCTTGTTCGGGGCTCTTGCTCTTGTTTTTTTTGTTTTATTCCATAATTTTTAGGTTTTTCTTAATCGTTTTTGCATATTAGTAGATAATTTACCTTTCTAATCCTCTTAATCATTAATATCATTCAAATTCCAACTTTCCGACTGCACCAATTTTCAAGTCCAGCCTCGTTGGGGATAAACGACCCGGGAATATCATACTCCTCGGATTTTATTGATTTTCTTTCTTTTAAACTTTTCAAGGGCAACTTGAATTGTTTTTGGGTTATATAAGTAATAGTATATTTATAATATATTAGTTATTTATTCAACTTATATAAAAAGAGGTAAATCACCCTCCTTACACCATAGGCAGAAACTGGGTCAATACATAATCTATCAAAATCACAATGATGATTGTTGATATTGAAGAAAGTCGTCATGGACCCAGTGATGCAATGCACAACCCTTCCCAGCCATTCAGGTTTCTCTCAAAAGAAACTTGTCTCATTTGTCACGGAGATACACACGTTATCTATTGACATCTCACTCCGAGATTGTTAATATTGAATAGGTGGCAGTCTGCTCCAGCCTCTGATTACTAAAACCAAAAGTGCACAAATCGAGTCTAGAGCCAAGAAGAGATCAAATTATAAATCTCATTAGGACACAATGTCAAAATACACTTGTTGAACACCATAAAGTTCACAAGTTGTAACAAAGAGTCCTACGCATTATCCTTGAGATCTTGCCAGAACATCCGAGTGATATGTTGTTACGTCTTTTGAATTCGAAATTCTTACCGAACTCCAATAATTCATAAAAACATCCTTAATATCAAGGTATTTTTATAACTCATTTACATTAATATAGATCTGATATGTTCATGAGAAAAATTACCATGCACGTTAATTTGATTTATTAAGCTTAAAACATGATCTAAACCCAAATAATTGCAAGAATTGTATTCGCTCTAAATAAATTTATACCTTCGTATTTTAATAATTTTTATGAAATGTATATATCATGTATGAACCCAGATAAATTGTTAGAAAAATTGTTAAAAGGTTGAGATAATTATTGTGGAATTTCCATTCTTTTTTTTTTGCCGATTTTGAATATGAAGGAAATGAAGGAATAATTGGAAAAACGAATTAGGGTTATGGTTTTTTATATTTTTCCCAGGTCCAATACATGCTAATGAATGTAGAAAAATTATGTAATTATTGGGGAAAATTCTAATTAGGGTTTTGTGCATTTATTGGTTACCCGGTTTGTGCTTTAAAAGTATAAGGGGGGTGTTTTGTAATTTCTGAAACTTTGGGGCTGATTATGACATGTTAATATAATCGTATAGATTTCTGAGAAAAATAAGTGGAAGGTATAAATTGTCATTTGATAATTGTTATGGGTTTAACATGATGAATTATATAAATAATATATAATTCGAATTGTATTTAAAACTGAGGGACTAAAAGTGTAAATATGAAAGTACAAGGATTTCAGTAATTAAATAATTAAGTATGAAAATACCATGATTTGATATATAAAGGGCTTGTTTTCAAAAAGAAATTAAAGATCATGTTTAATTAAATTAATAACAAAAAGGGAGTATTACGTACATTTAGTAAATCAAGGATTTGATTGTAATACAGAAATGGAAAACCTGCAAATTATAGAAACATCGCTATATTTATAAAACCTGCTATTATAGAAACCTGCTAATTATAAAACAGTTATTTATAGAACACTTGCTATTTATAGAAACCTGCTATTTTTAGAAAGTCTCATTTTTGGTAAGTTTAATTATGGAAACATATTAAATCAGGAAAGTGATCAATTATAGAAAGTTAATAGCGAAAGTCTATGTGGAAACTTACTATAATAAAGCTGCTATTTTTAGAAATACCCAATATAACTAGAAAATTAATCATGCAACATATTAATTATAGAAATAGGTTAATCCATGGAACGTACTAACAAAGAATCATGCTATTATAGAAAATTACTAAAATAGAAAGTTACTAAAAATAGAAAGTTGCTAAAAATAGAAAGTTTGCTAAAAAAATGAAAGTAACCTTAATCATGACAGTAACTATATATGTCCATTAACATGTAGAATCGCATTAAGCATGAGCAGCTTCCCTCTTCTTACCATCTCTTTCCGTTACTGATGGACGATAAGGTACGGATAATTCCGTCTTTCAGTAAGGACACTCTTTCTTTCATGATTCATCCCCAGAAACTGCTATGCTTCCCATTTTTATGTCTTTTCCATGATCCTTTACATGTATGATTTCAAGACTTATCTATTGCCCACCTATATATACGCATGACCATGATTTACATGACTTACCACCTAGTCATGGAGGTACCATGACCGTGACACATGAGGCACCTGTGTCACGACTCTTTCGCGTTGAGAGTGATTTCACGCGGCGTCCCTTTTCATGTTACCAGATTATATTTCATGTTTGGCCATTATTATTCAGGGGCGTATGGGTGCATCCCTGAGTTATTTCATGTCTGGCCATTATTATTCGGGGCGTATGGGTGCATCCTAGTTTACATGTTTATACGTTTCATGGTGATTGGTTGGTGTGTGCTCTACATCCCATCACATTGGAGTTGATCCCTCCACCCATTTTATTATAAGAGGTCACCCCTCTAGTACATGTTGAGGCATCCCCTCTACTTTATGCATGTATGCACGTTATTATTATGTATGATTATATGAGCTCGTGGGCAAATCCTTATTATTATGTTATGCTACCTATGAGATTCCATTATACCTTCATATCATATCAACCATGCTTTACATGTTCATTTCTATTCCTCATGACATCTTTTACTCCATATTATCCATGTTTACATGTTTCACACTTAGTTCCTCACGATGTATTTTCCTCAGTTTCCCTCATGACAATTATGACATTTCATGATATTTCTTACCTCATAATATCCAGACTTTACATATTACCACTTTCCTCATAACTCTTATGTATGTTCCATGATACTCACTTACCTCTATATCTCCCTATGACTTTATGATTTACAAAATGTCTTTCACCTCATTCTACCTATGTTTTGCTTGCTCCACAGTTTTTCCCCATGAAGTACCCTTAATTTCTCCACAAACACATATGATATCATTCGACTCTGTACCAGGTTAATTATGTTTTCCTTGTTACCTTTTCTCTCATGACTTATCTTATCAGATTCTCTCATGACACTGACGACTTCATATTCGCGGCTTCATGTTTATTTATTCAATTGATTTTATACCTATCTTCTTGTATCATTTTATCCGTTCATGAGCAATTATGCTCAGCCGTATTTCTTTTCATGTTTCTTACGGCAGGTACATGGCGATGGGATTTGGGCAAAAAGGTTAAGCTTAGGATGAGAGCTACCTTTAGGATTACTATCTGTTGTTCAGTTATTGTACAGTTATTTTATGAAGGGGACCGATGTTTGATTCCGGTTTCCCGCTTGTAGGTTTGTATGCCTTTATTGTGCTTTGATATGACACCATGATTATGATGTTTCGGCCTCCTTCTCGTAGAGGGGCGTTACAATTATGGTATCAGAGCCAGGTTTCGACCTGTAGGCTCTAAATCATGACCTGTGAGGATTGGGTAGACACTAGGTTATTCCCTGGATTCGACAACATTCTTTTCACTTTTTGATCCTCAAAACCGTTTAAATCGTTATCTTACCTTCGATGATATCAGACGGCTATCCCTCGTACCGATATTGAACTCACTACGGCCATTCAAGCAGCCGTACAAGCCATGCTCCCTCAGATTCGTGAATAGGTTCGCGAAGAATTCCGGGATGGTATTGGACCGTTTAATGATTCAGGTGAGAATCCTCCACCGGTCACTATCCACACGTGGCTTGAACGCTTTAACAAGCAAAATCCCCATTCATTCGATAATGCGGCAGCTCCTAAAGACGCAGAGAATCGGATATCTCACTTAGAGGAGATTTTAATGTTTTCAAGACAAGGTTGGCTGTGTATAAGTTTGAATACGACGAGTTAGCTTGGTGAAGGCCTAGGAGCCAGACTAAGAAATTCCGTTGGAGTTTTCACAAATCTATCCTCGACCATCTCATGTGCATACTGTTCATCGATATTGCTCAGTTTGCTGATGTTGCTCATAACTTGGATTTCTACATGACACGGGGATTTGATGGGTCTGCGGAGCAATAGGGAAGAAGTAAAATTTCAACAAATTAAAGAGTTCGCGACCTTATTCCATGGACTTTACCATATTCCAGTCCTTACTCCCTTATCTCTTACAGATTCATGCACACTCGACCATTATATTCTGAACTAAGAATGGAGATTGGTAGCAACCGGTCACCCTGCCGAGTAATGTTCAGAGTCCGATCAGAATAACAACCGTCATGGACATGACATGCAAGACGGTAGTAAACAACCACCGTAATAACGACAAATTTCTTTTAAATTTTTTTAGTCTTCACCGTTTGGTAACCTGATTCTAACATCTAGACAATAACAAGAACTCCAGTAATGGACGCGACCAGAGGAACAGGAGTCTGTAGTCCAACCGACCTGTTGATTCTGATACTTTGACTTAAATTTACAAGTTTATTTTTCCTTACTTCTCAAGACTCAGGTCTCATGTATATCTCCTAAATCAGATTCCCAGTAATCCAGGGTATTCCCTAAGAGTTGTACCATCCTGTTTATGCCAAATGTAGTCGTAGAGACTCAGGAAAGTGTCGTCATGGGGTGTGGGTTGCCAGAAATTGCTTCAAGTACGGCCAGACTGGCCACCTCCAGCAAGATGACAAGAAGGACACTGCGACAAGTACATCTGGTCACGCTGACAAGGAAACCAGATGCATTCGGCCGTGTCTTTGCAATTACGCAGAATCAGACCACTGATATCTCAAGTACCATCACTGACGCATCACTTATCTTGGAACTGCAGTGTTTGTTTTAACTGATACGATTATGAGCATTCATTACATCTACACGTTTATCTATGTATCACAATACACCTACATTTCCTGACCATGTATAATGTATATCTCGCCCATGAAAAACTTAGGCTCGTAATGATCCATGTGTATAGAGGTCATCATCTACTGTTGTGACAAGAATCCCCCCCTCCCCCCATTATCCCCACCCCCCCCCCCCCTCCCCCCCCCCCCCCCCCCCCCCCCCCCCCCCCCCCCCCCCCCCCCACCCCCCCCCCCCCCCCCCCCCCTTTCCCCCCCCCCCCCCATTCCCTTCCCCAGTTCTAATACGCCTTTCTCTAAACCTGTGCGTTCTTTCATGTAATTCTAAGTATAGAATGTGGAAAGGCGCACCTAGCTACATTTAACTATCACTTATATCGTATTATGTTCAGTGATATTCATACTCTTGAATTCATCTATCATGGTTTCCGACCGGGAAAGTATGAGAAAATCATTTCTGTTATATAAAATTTATTTCTACCTTGTAAGCATGTACCTTACTATTCTAGCTGTAAAGTTTCTTAACTACCATTCATGACACGACTTCTCACGTTCCTTCTATTCATGATCAGCCGATTATTTCTGAATTCCGGATGTGTTTTCAGAAGAACTTCCAGGAATATCTTCTATCCGCGACGTCGAGTACGACATTTAGTTGCTTCCGGAGCAAAGCCTATTGCAGAAACTCCTTATCGCATATCTCCAGTTAAGTGGTAGGAGTTAAAGGATTAAGTTACAAGAGTTGTTAGGACAAGGTTTTATTCGCCCAAGTGTATCACTATGGGACGTATCAGTTCTGTTTGTCAAGAAGAAGGACGGTAGCATGAGATTATAATCGACTACCGTAAATTGAACAAGATCATCATCCGTCATCGTTATTTTTCCCACGTCTTGTTAATTATTTGATCAACTCCCGGGTGCTAAGCACTTTTCCAAGATTGAATTGCGACCTGGTTATCATCGGTTATGAGTAAAAGAGTAGGACGTTTCCAAGACTGCCTTTCACACACGTTATGGTCCTTATAAATTTTGATCTTACCCATGTTTCAGCGATATTTATGGGGTCGATAAATCGAGTTTTCATAAATTCTTAGACAAGTTCGTCATCGTACTCATTAATGACATTCTGATCTCCACTAAATCAAATGAGGAACACGAGGACCAACTTTGCACTGTTATACAGATTTTTCAACAAGGGAAATTGTATACCAAGTTTTCCAAGTGCAAGTTCTGGTTGAGTAAAGTGGTATTCCTAGGTCATGTTGTTCCAACAGAAGGAATTGCTATGGGTCCGCGAAAGTTAAAGACTGTCCCTAAAATGGCCATGATCGTCGTCTGAGGACGAAGCAGCAGTTTCTGAAGTTAGCTGGTTCATTATCACGGGTTGTTGAAGGTTTCTCACGGTGGCCTACTTGACTAAACTTACGCGAAAGGATGAGAAGTTGTATGGATCGAAGAGCGAGAGAAGATCTTTGAAGAACGTAAGCAACATTTAATTTCCACGCCTATTCTACTCTTCCATCTGATTCAGATGGATGTCAGATTTTCAGAAATGATTCCTTATAGTGCAATTGTTGTACACTCATGCAGCATGGGGAAGAAATTTCCTATGTTTCACGTCAGCTAAAGCCCTAAGAGATGAACTATCATAGTCATGATCTGGAAACTAGAAACTGTTGTTTTCACACCCAAGGGTTTTAGATTCTTTCATATGGCAAGTCTTGTGACACTGTACGATCATAAGAGCCCAAATATTTCTTTATCATTATTCGAACAATCTATTCATTCTCTTCCAAATTGTCAAGATTATTCTGATAGTGAAATTGCAAGGATATTCCAGCAGAAGATCGTGCGACTACACGGTACTCCGTCAGAGATTCTACCGATATGGATCACGTTTTATCATTTCGTTTTGAATTTCAGTACTCGTCAGGAAGTTATTCAAACAAGCTTAGTAGACCATTAAGTTTACAGCCAAATTATCTTATTTTCTTGAAAGTATCGCCTACAAGTGGAGACAGACGTTTTGGTATCACGGACAAGTTTTGTTTCATCAGACCATTCGAAATTCTCGACCGCGTTGTAAGATTTCTTATCGTTTGGCGTTATCTCCTCAGCTATCATACGTTCATGATGTATTTCACGTGTTTTGTTCATAAGTCACAAGTATCATTCCTTTCACGATATCTCTTATCCACACGATCAGATTCATGAGGACTTATCTCACCTTAATGAACCAGAAGCTATTCTAAATTGTCAAGACAGAGTCATGAGGAACAAGACGATCCCTTTCGTTAAAATTTCTTGGAGGAATCATCCTTCTTTTCAGTCATGTCATGTTTCTAATTCGAGGACGAATTATTCTTTTAAGAGGGGAAGAGTTGTAAAACCCACATGAAAATACCATGAAATAAAAAAAAAAAAAAAAAAAAAAATTCTAATAAGCAATGAAATCGACAAGAAAACTTATGAATTTATTATCATGACAAGTTAACGCACGAAAATAAAATTACGAATCATGAATATACGAACACGCGAAATACGACATAAAATAAAAATTACATAATAGTTACTTGTGGGCTTATGAAATTTCGGCTAATTATAAGAAAAGAAAAGGGCCATGTTTAATTTTTAAAAGCCCAAGCCCAAGGTCCTAATTATAACTACAAGAAACTAGGGTTTTATCTCATTTAAATTGTTACAAGAATTAAAAACAAGAAACCCTAAAAAAATTCTACAAACCGGCGGCACCCCCCACAAGGAAGAAGGAAGGAGTTTTTCGATCTTGGTTCGTGAGATCCTAGTGTTTTTCATCTATATTCAATCCTCGATTAATCCCCGTAATTGGTACGTTGTAAAAACCTTTATTTTCTTTTCTTGTGGTTGTTTTATACACATGAATTGAGCCAAGAAACCTTAATAGATTATCACATGAAATGATATGATTATTCATGAAATAATGCAAGAAATATATGTTAAGTGGTGATGTTTAAATAATTATACCATGCCATGAATCAAGATTTTTTTGATTAAATGGATTTTTCGGCTTATATATGGGCTTATGGCTTAAATGATTTTCGGCTTATATATGGGCTTATGGCTTAAATGATTTTCGGCAACATTATGTGTGTGGAAATCATGGGACCGCGGTATTTTTTAATAATAACTGTGACGTCGAGAATTTATATAATTATTTAAGTGTCTTTTCAAACCCTAACTTTAATAAATTCCATTTTAAAACTTAACTTTCAAGTAATGACAATATTGACCCCTAACTTATGGAAATGACATTTAGCCCTTTTAATTTCGTATTAATTACAGGGTTTACCCTTAAAAGGTTTATTAGAAATGACCAAATATCTTATACGTTAATAATTTCTATTAATATCCATATTATATAAAGAATTGACATTAAGTCTTTATAATTAATTACCAATTGTAACTTAAGTGTACTAAATAACATTTAAGTCTTATAATTATATTACCAATTGTAAACTAAGTGTTAATAAAATAAACATTTAGTCTTATAATTAATTAACCAATTGTAACTTAAGTGTACTAAATAACATTTATGTCATTAATTATAATAATCACTAAATATACCTAAGGCATAATAAGTTACATGATTTACTAAATTATGTATTATTATAAGTACAATTAATATGCTAATATTGGAAAACTGCTATATTTTTAGAAACGTTACTATTTAATCATGGAATATGTTAATCATGGAACGTACTAATCAAGGAATCATGCTAATTATAGAAAGTTACTAAAAATAGAAAGTTACTAAAAATAGAAAGTTGCTAAAAATAGAAAGTTGCTAAAAATGGAAAGTAACCTTAATCATGAACAAGTAACTTATATATGTCCTTTAACATGTAGATCGCATTAAGCAGGAGTAGCTTCCATCTTCTTATCCATCTCTTTCCGTTACTGCTGGACATAAGGTACGGATATTCCGTCCTTTCAGTAAGGACATTCTTTCTTTTCATGATTCATCCCCAGAACTGCTATGCTTCCCCATTTTTATGTCTTTTGCCATGATCCTTTACATGTTTGATTTCAAGACTTATTCTATTGCCCGAGCTATATATACGCATGACCATGATTTACATGACTTACCACCTAGTCATGGAGGTACCATGACCGTGACACATGAGGCACCTGTGTCACGACTCTTTCGCGTTGAGAGTGATTTCACGCGGCGTCCCTTTTCATGTTACCAGATTATATTTCATGTTTGGCCATTATTATTCAGGGGCGTATGGGTGCATCCTAGTTTACATGTTTACACGTTCATGGTGATTGGTTGGTGTGTGCTCTACATCCCATCACATTGGAGCTGATCCCTCCACCCATATTATTATAAGAGGTCACCCCTCTATTACATGTTGAGGCAGCCCCTCTATTATATGCATGTATTCACGATATAATTATTATGACATGTTATGATTTATATGAGCTCGTGGGCATTCCTTACTTATATGTGTTTATGCTTTCCATGATATTCCCCTATTTCTTAGATTCCTCATAACATCCATGATATTCATGACATCTTTTACTTCATGTTACCCAGGTCTACATGTTTCATACGAAATTCCTCATGACATCTTTTACTCCATATTGTCCATGTTTACATGTTTTACACTTAGTTCCTCATGATGTATCTCCCTCAGTTTCCTCATGACAATTATGACATTTCATGATATTTCTTACCTCATAATATCCAGACTTTATACGTTACAACTTTCCTCATAACTCTTATGTATGTTTTCATGACACTCACTTACTCCTATATTTTCCATGACTTTCATGATTTACAAAAATGTCTTTCATCTCATTTTATCCATGCTTTGCATGTTCCACAGTTTTCCCCATGACCTACCCTTCAGATTCTCCACAACACATATGATATCACACGACATCTTGTACCCATGTTAAACATGTTTTCCTATATTACATTTCCCTCATGACTTACCTTACAGATTCTCTCATGACACTGACGATTCATATTCCGCTGCTTCATGTTTATTTATTCATGATTTATATGTATCTTACTGTATCATTTTATCCGTTCACTGAGCAATTATGCTCAGCCGTATTTCTTTTCATGTTTCTTACGGCAGGTACATGGCGATGGGATTTGGGCAAAAAGGGTTAAGCTTAGGATGAGAGCTACCTTTAGATTACTTTCTTTTCAGTTATGTACAGTTATTTTATGAAGGGGACCGATGTTTGATTCCGGTTTCCCGCTTGTAGGTTTGTATGCCTTTATTGTGCTTTGATATGACACCATGATTATGATGTTTCGGCCTCCTTCTCGTAGAGGGGCGTTACAAAGCCTATCAATTAGCTTATTTTAGGACTTAGTTAAAAATAGTTATAACTGCCACTTTTTATTTGCTTATTTAACTGGTTAATTTTAAATAAAAAAAAAGTTACCTTTTTTAAGTTTGCTTAATTTTGTCTGTTTTATATGTTTTTTTTTAAAAAATAAAAAAAATATTTATTTTCCAAAAAGGGAGGCCTAAGGATTCGACCCCTGGACCTCCTTCTTAACACACACACGTCCCACACATCCCACACACTAACCAACGGCCCAGACCAGGGCTATCTGCCTATTCTTGCAACTATTTTTCTTTTAACCTTTATTTGGCCCATTAAGCTTATAAGCTCGTTTAGCTTTTTCCCAGCTTATCAATAAGCTGGCAACCCCAGCTTATTTTTCTTAGGATTGTTATTGTTCCATCTATTTTTCATATTTTTTTAGAATTTTCCAAAATCATTTACTATTTTTAATCATTTAATTTCTTTAAAACTGATTTTAATTCATAATAAATTATAAAAAAGTCAAAAAAATATAATTCTTTTTTTCAAAATTTTCTTTTATCATCATGCACCTAGGAAAAATAAAATTAGATTCGTAGGGTTTAAATTTTAAAGTTTCGTTTTTTAAAGAACGGGTGGATTCAAATCCCGTTCTCGTTTTCTTCGTTTTTTCACTTTAAAAGCTTTCGATTTAGGATTTTCTTTAATTTTCCTTTTAGTTTAGTAATTTAGGATTAGAAAAACTTAAAAAATCATTTTAGGTTTTAATTTGTGATAATTTAAGTTTTTAAATCGCGTTTTTAGGATCCCGTCTTATTTTTAGGTTTTAATCACTTTTAGCTTTCGTTTTTAGTTTTTCCTTAATCGTTTTTGCATTTTAATTGTAGAAGTTAGAAAACCAATCCAAAAAACCTTTGAAACCATTCAAACGCGCGATCACAAACGTTCTCGATTTTCAATTCGCACCTCGACGGGATTACGACTTCGGGTAGGTTTTGAGGGATTGTGCTTCGGATAAAAGTAAATCTTTTAAAAGCCTCTTGGAATACTTACTATTTGATTTTTATCCTTACGTATTTATATTTATATATTTATTTATATTTATATTTATACAAAAAGGCTAACATCAATCCCGCAAAGGACTCAATCTGTCATGAGTGTGGTGAGACAGGACATTGGAAGAGGAACTGTCCTCAGTATTTAGCCGAGTTGCTGAAGAAGAAAAAGAACGCAGTCTCTGGAGCTGGTGGTTCAGGTATCTTCGCTATAGAACTCAATACTTTCCTTAATAGATCATGGATCTATGACACTGGTTGTGGTACTCATATTTGTAATACAACGCAGGGTCTAAGGGCAAGTAGGAAACTGAAGTCGGGGGCTCTTAGCTTGTACGTGGGCAATGGTCAACGTGAAGCTGTGGAAGCAATTGGCAACTTTGATTTATCTCTCCCTAGCGGATTAGTTATTGTTTTGAACAATTGTCATTATGCTCCTTCTATTACTAGAGGAGTAATTTCAGTTTCCCGTTTGTACGAAGATGGTTTTATTAACCGCTTCGTGAATAATACAATTCAAGTTTCTAGGAATAACATGGTTTATTTTAGTGCTATCCCAAGGGATGGTATTTTTGAAATTGATTTGTCTAATTCTTATGCAAATGAAAGTTCTATATATACTGTAAGCAACAAAAGAGCCAAGCTAGACTTGGACTCTGCTCTCTTGTGGCATTGTCGTCTTGGACACATCAGCAAGAAACGCATTGAAAAGTTGCAACACGATGGACTTCTCAATTCAACTGACCTTAGGGCTTTTGAAAAATGCGTTCCTTGTATGTCTGGGAAGATGGCAAGAAAACCTTACACACATCAAGTGGAAAGGGCCAAAGACTTACTTGGACTAATACACACCGATGTATGTGGCCCATTTAAGATCACTTCAAGGCAAGGAGCAAGCTACTTCGTCACTTTCACTGACGACTTTAGTCGTTATGGTTATGTTTACTTGTTAAAGCATAAACATGAAGTGTTTGAAACTTTCAAAGTGTTTCAAAAGGAAGTAGAAAATCAACTCGGTAAGACCATAAAATCGCTACATTCTGATCGTGGGGGCGAGTATATAAGTCAAGAGTTTTTGGATCATCTCAAGGATCATGAGATTATCGCCCATCGTACTCCTCCTTACACTCCACAACACAATGGTGTGTCGGAGAGGAGAAATAGAACCCTACTAGATATGGTTCGATCTATGATGAGTCAAACAACTCTTCCAAAGTCCTTTTGGGATTATGCTTTCTAACTGAATACTTGCTACTGCTTTAAAACTAACGTGATGTTGCTATTACAAAAAATGTTAACAATTAAAAAAGTTAGAAACGTCAATGTCAATTTCACATTTGAAACGGACTGCGCTTATGCTAGTGGTGTCATAACATGAGCTATGAACTATTCAGTATGGACAGACAAAATGATCACTTATAATCTATCTTTTCCGGGTAACAGTCAGGTGTTCTATTGTTCTAACAACCAGAATCGTGGTGGTTCCAAGCAACACAAGTTTAGTGTATTTTAGTTTTACATTAATGTATATAATAAGTCTCATGCGTCAAGCATATTTTCATACCAATTCTAATCAAACACGTTACTCTTCAGCTTTTTGTCAAAACCAGTGTTGTCACACTCGAACTACAAGGCAAGGTAATCAGCTATTACTCGTTAGAAAGTCAGTCACCGAGGCGAGTTTAGTAGAATCGGCCCAAAAATTTGGTTCAGTCAAAACACAATCAAACTCGGTCAGAACTCAGTTTGGACTTAATATTGAGAGTTTGGACTGATATTTTGAATACCTGCAACCGCGTTCAAAAGGTAATTCAGTTGGGAATGTAATCGGGAAGCTTGTGTTTGCTACCACAATTTATCACATATGGCAAGAGCGCAACCTGTGCATTTTTAACCATGGTTCGAGATCAGCAGATAAGTTGGTTTGTAATATATATGAAGTGGTGAGATAAAAGCTTATGAGCCTTTCTATAAAGCACTCGAGTAATTTTGTGAAGGCCGTGGCAATGTGGAAGATCCCAAAACTCGACAAACAAAAAGAATGATAAGTAATTCTAGTGTTTTATGGTCATATCTTGTTATATCAGATTCTAGGACAATGTGGTCGACTTGTGATGGTGTCTGTATGTCTGGTCATAGTTGAAGATCAGAAACCTTGTGAATCTTGTAGGTTATCTCTTGTACATAAGTGCCAATTGGCTTAGTCACGATTTTCATGGCATATTCCGAAAATGTGACTACTATATCTTCTTTTTCTATTGAGTCTGTATCGAATTTATCTTTATAAAAAAGAAGAGTAACGCCTAGCGAGTTTTGCAACTACAATTAAACACAATTTTGGTACATAACCCATGCCGAAATCATCATCTTGTAACAACCGAACATACGTATAACAAGGTTGTTTCAAGGGTCACACAAGTCAAACTAGGACAAAACCGGGCCAAACCCGGTCACACTAGGCCAAACCCGCCTACACTACGCCAAACTCGGTCAAACTAGACCAAACCCAATCAAACTAGGCCAAACCTGGTTAAATTATGCCAACCTGGTTAAACTACGCCAAACCCGACCAAACTAGGCCAAACCCGGCCAAACCCGGTCAAACTAGGCCAAAACCGATCAACCTAGGCCAAACCCGGTCAAACTAGGTCAAACCCGGTTAAACTAGGCCAAACCTAGTCAAACTAGGCCAAATCCGGTTAAACTACGGCAAACACGGCCAAACCCGGTTAAACAACGCGAAACCCGGCCAAAACCCGGTCAAACTAGGCCAAACCCGGTTAAACTACGCAAAACCCGGCCAAACTAGGACAAACCCCACCAAACCCGGTCAAACTAGGCCAAACCCGGTTAAACTAAGCCAAACCCGGTTAAACTAGACCAAACCCGGCCAAACTAGGCCAAACCCGATTAAACTACGCCAAACCCGGTCAAACTAGGCATAACCTGGTCAAACTAGGCCTAACCCGGTTAAACTAGGCCAAACCCGGTCAAACTATAGGCCAAACCCGGTCAAAATAGGCCAAACCCGGTTAAACTTCGCCAAACCCGGTCAAACCCGGTCAAACTAGGCCAAACCCGGTTAAACTACGCCGGCCAAATCCGGTCAAACTAGGCCAGACCCGGTCAAACTAGGCCAGGTTAAACATAGCCAAACCCGGTCAAACTAGGCCAAACCCGATTAAACTAGTCCAAACCTAGCTAAACCCGTCAAACTAGGCCAAAAGCCGGCCAAAACCGGATCAAACTAGGCCAAACCCATGGTGGTTCCAAGCAACACTAGTGTATTTCCACAATGATTGTTCATATAAGTTTCATGTGTTAAGCATATTTTCACACGAAATCCAATCTTTTTTTAGGATAAAGGGTTTCCCCGGTAAATTTTATTACACCAAAAAATTGAAGTACACAAAATCCAATCAAACACGTAACTCTTCGACTTTTATCGAAACTAGTAGTGTAAAACTCGGACTACAAGGCCAAGTAATCAGCTAGTACTTGCAACAAGGTCAGTCAATGAGGCGAGTTGAGCAGAATCGGATTGGTCAAAAATGAGTCAAAAATCAAACTCGGTCAGAAGTTGGTTTTAAGTACTTCAAAAACAGTCTTAATATTTATAGGAACCTATAAACAAGTGTATGATCCTATAAACATGTCATGTCATACATAAAAAATTAAAAATACAAAATCTATATATAAAAATTCCGATCCGACTGCTCAAGTAACGCCTAGCGAGTTTTGTAACTATAATCAATCACAAGTTTAGCACATAAACTGTGCCGAAATCATCATCTTGTCACAAATGAACATATGTATAACATGGTGGTTTCAAGGGACACAGCAAGAATTAAGGTAGTTATAAGTAACAGAAGGTCAGTGTATTTCAGTTTACATTAACATCCATAATACGTGCATATTCTACCCCAATTCTAACTGAACAAGTAAAAAGTTAGAAACGTCAATGTCAGTTTCACATTTTAAACGGACCGCACTTACACTAGTAATGTCATAACATGAATAATGAACTATTCGTATGGACAGACAAAATGATCACATATGATCCATCTTTTCTTGGTAACAGGCGTTTTATTGTTCTAACAACCATAATCGTGTTGGTTCCAAGCAACAAAAGTTTAGTGTATTTCAGTTTACATTAATGTTCATAACAAGTTTCACGTGTCAAGCATATTTTCACACGAAATTCAATCAAACACGTAAATCTTCAACTTTTGTCGAAACCAGTAGTGTAAGACTCAGACTACAAGGCCAAGTAATCAGCTAGTACTTATAACAAGGTCTGTCAATGAGGCGAGTTGAGCAGGATCGACTTGGTCAAAATTCAGTCAAAACACAATCAAACTCGGTTAGAACTTGGTTTGAAGTATTTTCAAAACCGTCTTTTATTTATAAGGGCCTATAAACAACTATATGATCCTATAAACATGTGATACATATAAATTCAAAATCTATATATAAAAATTCCGATCCAACCGCTCAAGTAACACCTAGCGAGTTTTGCAACTATAATCAATCACAAGTTTAGCACATAAACCGTGCCAAAATCATCATCTTGTCACGAATGAACATATGTATGAGTGGATGACATGGTGGTTTCAATGGACACAAGTTTAACGCGTTTCAGTTTAAATTCATGTCCGTAATAAGTGTCGTGTCATTCAAATTCAGTTTTGTAAAACTCAGATAACAAGGACGCGTACAAAGTCGGCGACACAGGTGAGTTGAGCATAATCGGCCAAAAAAATCAGTTTGGTCAAACCTTGGTGTTAACTCAGTCAAACTGGGTCACAAAGTATATAAAAAATTGTGTTATTATCTGTATGGTCCTATTAACATGTGACACATATAATCTTGAAATTCATATATAAATAATTGTACTCCCAGCCTAAGGCGATCACTCTCTACAAGGAATCTAACTGCTCAAGTAGCGCCTAGCAAGTCTTACAAGTATAATTAAAGCAATAACAGCTCAAACGTTTACGCCAAGCATGACAATAACAACAAACAATGTGGCTTCACCTATAACGAAAACTAACATACATATATAACTTATATACAAGTAACATGAAAAGCGTACCGAAATTGCCGTTTCCTAATGCGGTAACATAGGAGTATTGTTGAATAAAGTCATAAACCTTCCTCCCCTATTAATTACAGTAATAATTATCACAACAAATGAATGACTAAAATAAAATAGATAACTAAAATTAGTTACCAACCTACCTACCTGAAGGTGAGAAAAAACGTTGTTTGATTCGACTAAAAATTTATTAATAAATATAAATGATTAGAAGATGAGATTAATTGATTGATTGGTGTATAAAAAGAAAAGTTTGGGGGAAATGAAATGGAATGGAATGGAATGTACCTACCTGTTAATAGTGTCTACATTCATTGCTACTTCCATTGTGATGTTGTTAGTGAATTTTGAGACTGCTTTTGATTTTTTTTATTTTCGCGCTTTGTGGGATTTCAGAGACACGGTTTATGAAATGGGTCATATTTTTTGTATTACTTTTTTTTTAAAAGATACTACTTGGTTATTTACTACTGTAGTTACTACGGTCGGTCAAATGAAATTTAATTGTTTTTTACTCCGTATATTTATATCATGTCATTTTTCGTCACGAGTTTATCAAATAAACATAAAACAAAAATTAAATAAGAAAAACAAGTTTCAAGAACCGACTACAAGAAATTAATTTTTTTTTAAGTTTTAGAGAATAAAAAGGAATGGGATGAGAAATGTAAGTAAAGGATGATATTGTGAAGAAAATTATTATTGGAATTGATGTTTTTAGTTTGTCTTTTAAGCACCAAGAAAATAAGTAGAGGGTTTGTGTTCTAATGGTATCATATGTTATGTGTGAAGCTTCTTGGCCACTAATACATTTTGTCTTTGTTTCATAAATATTACTATAACAAAAGGTACGTCCAATGCTACTAAAATTGTGATAACTAGGTCGAAGTTATGCAATGTGCATTAAAAATTGAAGATATAATTGTAATTTCTTGAAAGCTTGTAATGTTACCGATCAACTTCACTTCTTAATTCCTTAATTTTGGAAGGAAAAAATATACACAAAATAAAACTCATAGCTTCTCTCTCGCTCTCATTCTTTCTCGTCTACTATTTTTCCATCTAAAAACCTCAAGAACACTCATAGTTGTGATTTCTCTTCACATCTTTTACCTTTTCAGTTAAAAAAAAACCGAATAAAAACATGGTTGAGAATTAAAAAAATTTCTTATTAGTTTTATATTCTATTTATATGGAACAAAGTTATTAAAATACATGAGAATATCAAATCATGTTGTGCAATAATAAGAAACTAATATCACAAGTAGATAAATAACTTGTTTCCCAACCTCGTTGGTCTTTGGTAAATGGTCCTTTACTCACTTGCTAATTTAAAATCATTTCTTTTGACTTTTCTCGTAGAAGATAGAAAACTTTAGTCGCCAAAGGCCTAATGGTGAATACTAAATACTAACGATGAAAAAGGTTTATAAAAGGATCCACGTTCATTCTGATACCATCTGATGATCATTATCGACTAGTTGAGGGGTCTGAGAGTCAATAATAAAAGCCGCTAGAAGTTTAGTGTTTATTTAGATTTATTTATTTAGTTTCCTTTATTAAGTACTTTCCTATTAATGTTATCTTGTTGAACAAGAATACGTGAGTATAAATTGTTGGAATTTAACAATCAAGTTAACCATTAACTCTTACGAGTGCGCAGCGGATAGATCTAGTCTAGTACAAATAATCAACATACTATAAAACACATTTAAAGGACATGTAAATTAAATAGGAACATACCCTCGTAGACACCAGCAAGTAATAGAAACCAAGTGTATGAAACTAGTGACTAAATGGCCACCTCTATGAGTGCTCACACAAACACGCCCGGATGCTAGTCCAAACCTCACGTATATCCAATACAACTATTGTATCCAAAACCCACTGAAAATCGATCACCGAAAGCCTCTCAAGGAACAGAACCGAATTACAGAAAGTTGCTTAGGGTTTTAACCGATTTCGGTTGTAACCGAAATAGGCAGAAACAACCGAAATAGCCCAAGTAAAAACCCTAGATCGAATCTAATGATTCCCACGCCTTGGGAACTGGTAAACCAACGTAATAAACCCCCTGAATCAGTCTTGGATCAAACCACAAATCGAAGACCTTTAAACGAGTTAACCGAAATTGAATAAGGGGTTTATGTAGAACCGAAAATCAAATAAACTTGAATGAAGCTAATTGATTTCGGCTGACTTGTGATATGGAGAAGAAAGGCAGAACTTTTGTTGTGTTGTTGCTGTATGTCACGAAATTATGAGCTAGGGGAAGGTATATAAATAGCCTCTCACCCCTAAATCATGATAAGACTCAAACTATGAGTTTAAGCCTTATCACCACACCTATCCAAGCCTTATCACCATTCCCTTCTCCTTATCCCCACATCCATCGAACCTAGACATATACTAGAACCTTCCAATGTGACCGGCTTCATAAAGACATCATGGATTTCTTGTCTAGTCGATTTTTTGTGTCCAAAAGGTTTACTTAGAAACGTATCGAGAAGTATCAAACGTGCTCTAATGTTTTAACGTATGTGCCCCCAATAGGCTCACACACTCCTAGTTGTGATCGAGCTAGTCCAACTACCATATAATCCAACATAAATAGGGTTTAAGAGTCATTCAGTTCAGAGGAGGAGGAGAATAGAACAGGCCTAAGGACTTAGAAAAGCTTTCATTGTTCTTTGTTTTTGTGTTTCCTTCATTATTAATAAAATTATCAGCCAGTTCGTATCAAATTGGTATCAGAGGAGATCTAGGCCATAATGTTTCTTTTTCGATTTACTGTTCATCGTGAATCACTGTTCATCAGAAGTCATGACTATCAAAAAAGTTGCGATGTTGAGTTCGTTGAGCAGAGGCAAAAGAAAGAATGGATACGTTGGAGAAGAAGTTTGACAAAGGTATTGGAAAGTTAGATGAGAGAATTGGAACTATGAAATCAGAAGTTGATAAAAAAATTGAGGAAAAATTTAAGGAATTGAAACAGTTGATATTAGGAAGGGGTCCAACACAAACAGAAACTTCTAAACCACCTATAAAGCCGAACGTTTATGTACTACCACCTCATCTTAATGAGATAGCACGACGAACTTATGATGATATTGGGTTGGAATTGCACAATTCTAACGCTGGATCAAGCACTACTATTGGAAAAAACTTGAGGCCTAAGCATTGGGATGTGGAAGGATCGAACAAACTCGATCCAGGGACAACAAATGACATGAATGGTGAGCGACTTAAGCCGCGTACAAGTTCTCTATTTGTTGAAGGATTGCAACCTACAGGTTTTAGACGGGAATTCGGGGTGGATCCACAAGCGGCGGTTGATAGGGAGATGCAACACATGATGGGAACAAACCAAAAAGGAGAAAGAGAGCATCGGGGGGCTGGAACGAATCAAGCAGGAGACGGATTCGCGTATCACGGATTTGAGCATCGAATGAGAAAGTTGAAGATACCGGTGTTTGAAGGTAAAGATGCATATGGAGGGATATATAGAGTTGAATGGTATTTTGAGATTCAAGGACTTCCGCAACAAGAACAACTACGAGCAGCAGCTTTATGTATGGAAGGCGAGGCTCTATCTTGGTATAAATGGAGTGAGGGACGGACTCCAATTCGTTCGTGGGATGGCTTTAAGAGGCGCTTGTTGATACTGTTATAACAATCACAAGAAGGGAATTTGTATGAGTAGTTCTTGGAAATAACTCAAGAAGAATCGGCTCTAGCATATGTTGCTTTGCTTGAAAAAGCTGGCTTTCCAACTGGTTGGGATTCCATAAAGTGTGATGGAAGCCACTTTTATAAAAAGGCTTAAACCTGCACTTAGGTCAGCAATTAGGGTCATGAATCCCGAAGGTTTGAACAATGTTATGGAGTTGGCTGTATCTATTAAACACAACCATTTATACGAGGGTGTTATGCAATCTAAGGGTGTGGTTGCGATAGTCGGACAAACCACTTGTAAAGGAGATAACTTTCGAAGGATGACCGAGTCAGAAATACAAGATAGGAAAGCTAAAGGATTATGTTTATGTGTGAGGAGAAATACACACCCAGTCATCGGTGCCTAAGTGGCACCTTGCAAGTAATGTTGGTGGATGAGAGTGATGAGGCAGAAGAACCAGACCTTAACTTCAAATCATGGGATCGTGGTTCCAAGATTGATTAAGATGAAATTTTAAATCCACACCTTGAGGACAAGGTGTGTTTCCGAGAGGGGAGTAATGATACGATCCGATGATCATTATCGACTAGTTGAGGGGTCTGAGAGTCAATAATAAAAGCCACTCGAAGTTTAGTGTTTATTTAGTTTTATTTAGTTTCCTTTATTAAGTACTTTCCTATTAATGTTATCTTGTTGAACAAGAATACATGAGTATAAATTGGGTTAGGAGTCATTTAGTTGAGGGGAGGAAGAGAATAGAACAGGTGTGAGGACTTGAAAAAGCTTTCATTGTTCTTTGTTTTTGTCTTTTCTTCATTATTAATAAAATTATCAGCCGGTTCGTATCACATTCCAAGCTTTATAAGTAGTTTAATAGTAGTGATCACATATATGTAGAATGATAAGCACTTTGAACGTTATCGTGTATGGATCACCTAAGATGATTTTGATTCTTTTCGAGCTAAACAAACAATATTCACAAACGATATAAGCTTCGCTAAGATGTTTAGATATCTGTAACTCTGTAAGTCGTAAATATAACTATTGACTTATATTTTGAAATAATGAAATGTACCCATAAACTTAATGATTACTAAAAACTAAACATGTTAGTACAAAATTTGTGTCGGGTTTGGTTAGGTGTCAGGATCCTTTGTCGAGTTTGGGCCTCCAAATGACCTGAGTGTTTAATCTTGTACTAAAGCAAGAGAAGTGATGATTTTCTGCACAATTGAGAGTAAACCGTTAGCCTTACCGTCGGGACGGACCCCACGATTAGACTCCGGTGTGAGAGTAAGTATTCATATTGTCAGAGTATATGTCAGAGAGGAATAAGAATAACTGTGTACCTTTTGAGGTCTACTATGACCCCTATTTATAGGTGTCTAATACTAGGGTTTCCTAGTATTTCGGTTGCTTTATTAGTGGCTAGAGTGGGTCCCTTGTCGAGCAAGGTTCTGCGGTAATCATGTGAACGATCGCGGACGGATCGTCTATAACTGGATCCGCGGACGGATCGCTGGGTTCGGGCCACGGCCAATGTGAGATTGGGTTTTACTGTGGCCCGTTATTGGCAGGTTGGGCCCAAAAGCCCAAGTAATGGTGTGGCCCAAGCCCAGAGGCTTGGTACACCTAGTATACGTCATCAAGTCCCCCCAGTCTAGTATGATATTGCTTGCGGATCATGTCCTGCGTGCGGTGATCAATGCTAGACTTTTGGCTACTTTATTTCCTTCTGGAGTCATCTATTTTTTTGCTATGCCGCTTCTTCTTTTTTAAGTGGTAACGCTTCAGTGATGTGGAGCTTTGCTGTCCTTTTACCTTCTGACTGGTGACAGCTTTTTACCAGTTTCCCATGCGCTTTTCTATCGTTGATTAGGCAAGTGGTATACACGTGGCGTCATCCCAGTATCGGTAGGAGTAAATATACCCAAAGTATAAATACCCCTCTCATTTTTACTGTTTTTCTCTTCTCGAAATCTTTCCACCGCCATTGTTAATTTCTTAGAGCTTTTACTTCTTATTCCACGTCCGCGCGTTGTTTTTCTCGTTCTCACAGTTTTT
>BQNB010049267.1:0-42123 GCA_026074375.1 Tanacetum coccineum
ACTAAGAGGAATGTCATGATTACAAGTATTCAAGCCTAAATCATCTAGTTGTGTTTCGTCTAAAGGTTCTACCTCCATCAAGATTCCTAAAGTCTCTTTTTCTTCTTCTGGGTAGGTCACGGGAGGTGTGTATACCTCAAATGATGGAAGGACTTGTGTGGTACTTTGTGGGCTCAGATTTCCTACCTTATCCTCCATCTTATCTAGATTACCTATAAGCTCATCATATGTATCATTAGAACCTAACCATGACATGCACCTAGGTATCTTAACCATAACTATCTCACTTTCTAAATCCCCCTCATATGTTTTCTTAGGCAGTGACTTAGGTAACTCAGTCATATCACCTTTCTTATGGGTCTCCTTATAGAAAGTTTTCTTACAAAGTTGATAACTTCTTAAAGGGGGTTCATTACTATCTTGTATAAAAGGGGAACCTTTCTTCAAGGTTTCAGCCAACCATTTTAAAATCTCTAAATTAGAATAACTATAGCTATACATTTTGAATGACAACTTTATTTACAAACTAAACAAGGTGGTTTTTACGAACAAATGGAATGAAGAAAAAGATAGACTAAAAGAAAGCTAATTGACAAAAAATAAAATCTCACTTGATAGGAATCAAGCGAGTAGACCTAAGCTAAATAAAATTTAGAACCTATACTATTCCCTGGCAGCGACGTTAAAAACTTTGATGAGGTGGCAAAACTTCACTAAGTTTTACAACTCCCTAGGCAGTGTACCTAACTGTTGTAGTGTAGTATATGCAAGACACAGGGGTTGTTATCGTTCTCTGGGGGAATAGCGTGTGAAGGTTTGAACTAAAAGTAACTAGGTCTATAGGTTGAAAGAAGAATATTTTTGTATTTTTTATATTTTATTGAAAGCAATTTAAATCTCGGGTTTAAAGGGGGTTTGTTTTAGACTAATTATCTAATAATTAAACTAATCTAATGTGGAGAATTCGTATGATAAAAGAGAAGTGTTTACTTAATCATGCATGATCCTTAGTATGCTTCTTCTAACTTTATTGCCTTGTCACACTTGAGATGTATGTGTAAGTATTTCCGAGAAGCATGAAGAATTACACGAAAACACCGTCTACGTGATACCTTGCTAGGGAAACGCACAAGTAAGGTAGTATGAAGACTATTACAAGGCCCCTAGGGAGATAGACGCGCATTAAAATACTTAAAGGGGATCATCCATAGATGGGTAAGGTAGTATGAAGACTATTACTGATGGAATCTTTTCTACACAATCATGTCGATCTCGATCTTTAATACACTTAAGTAACTAGGGTTCTGGAGTCTAAACATGCATACACATCAATCAAGAAGCAATATTATTAGGATCTACATACCAATTCACATGCAATCATAAGCAAACACTAATGAGATCTAGCCTAACATCTTAAAGATAAGCAAAGCACAATAACCAATCAAACAATAAGACATATTGAAAGATTAAAGGATAAAAGAACTTCACTATATTGAAACAAGCTATTAGGGAAGGTACAAAAGGGTTGGGAAACCCTAAAATACTCCCACAGTCAGCTATAAATCATTCTCTACCGAACTCCACTCCTAATATGCTATATAACACCCTAAAATCGAGTTTGTATTTATAAGAAAACGATCCATGATGACGTTGAAATTAATCCTGACGCTGATTGCGCCGCGAATCTTGTTAGGGTTTCTTTATGACGGATACAGTCCAAACGCCGTCACAAATCTCTAACGCGGTCGCTTGATAATCCAGATGGCGTTGCAAGTATTCCTGACGCCGTCTCCACTTTCTGTGAGTAACTCTTCAAGCCTTCTTTTGTGTAAAGTTGTACTCTTGTCCCATTTCTTCCAAAGTAAAGCCCAAGTCACGTGTATTTCCTCCAAATGTCTTCCAAGTGCTAAAAATGCAAACAGAAACACTTAAGCAAACATTTTCAGCATTTTTTCATGATTATATATGTTAAATAATCTCGAAAAAGTGTATAAAATTACACCTCATTAAATACCCCTACACTTAGGATTTGCTTATCCCCAAGCAAATAAGCTTTTCTACCTAGGCAATCGTAATATCAGGGGGCATTTAACTTACTCTTTAAAGTTATTTATGGCACAACCAATTAGACATCGTAACTTTTTTTAGAACGACAATTTTTTCACAACTATTGCACAAATTGACCTCGTAACTAGATACGCGGAAATTATACACTAGCACCTCACAATAAGTGTTTGGTTTCTATTTATCTCGTGTGTATAATGAATTATAATAATATGGGAAGCGGAAAATTTAACACTCATTACCTGTCGTAGCATACAATACCATAAGCTTGATAAAGGATCAAACCTCCACCGCTAGGCGTATGTACTAAAAGTTACTATCAAAAAGGTCTTTTAAAGGGTTGTGGGGTGTGGGTGTAATATGATAAACGTTGAAACATAAACGGATGAGAAATATTAGGGGAGTGACTTTTTGGGTGAATTTGGGGTGAAGTGGTGAGTTAATCATTTATAAGAATACACGCTAATTTGGTTGCTAAGCCAAAGACTCGACCACTTGGACAAAGATATATAAACTCTACACAACTTTACATCAAACTCTTTCTTTTTCTTTTTTCTTTTTTCTCTTTTTTTCATAACATCAGATACACCTCTACACTTGAGCTTTTACATACTCGATACATGAACTAATCTAATGACCCGAATTGAGGTGGATCAAAATAACATGAAGATTATCCAACAAACATATGCGGGTATTGGCTTAACTTTTCTTCCCCATTCTTCCGTAAAATAAATACTACCATGAATCTCAATTGTCCCAAAACTGTATTTACAAGGATAAGGACTTACCAACCGTGTGCTCAAATAATTAACTTGGGTTAAACAATAATGTACTAAAAATGAGTACATACAAGGTAGGCTAAGGCGATTTGGGTGTAACAAATGGTTTAAGGGTTTAAACAATATTCTTCATTAACAATCCAGAATCCACCAGAAAATTACGAGAACAATGAAAAGGATAGGCTTGGAGGGTTGTACTAGGGGTATCTTGCACAAAAAATGAGTGCATGGCAAAGGTGTGGGATAGTTATATGATCGAGGTGACCATAATAACAATTACTGGTTTAAAACATGGGTTAATCCTAGTGCCTCTTATCATTTAACAAATCCTAATACTCACTGCACGGTCTCGGGATGCATCACTAAAGCAAGTTCTAGAATTTAATACACTACCGGTACACTCTCATATAATTTAAAACCGATACCAATGCTCCAGAAAAAGCGACAAAATCACACATGCACGGACAAATCTACTAACGCGACATATGCAAATGCTCTTTTCTTAACTCGAGAAAGCTAAAGGTATCAATATGCTGGTACCCAAAGATTGGGGGGGGGGGGGGGGGGACGGATACCCGAATTCCTAAAGATCTAGGGGAGAACCTCACAATTTGGGGGGTGGATTTTTTTTGAGTGGTAGGGTTTTTGTGCGAATCATAAAATTTTCCTATCCAATGAGACGCTACTAGTACTTAGTTTCACCGGTATGTACCATAAAAATTTTAAATTTGGGTCACCTTCTACGCTATGTTTCGATATATTACACATCATTTTAGGGACAAATCAAAGACAAATGAAAGAATAGTTTCTAAGGCTTTTATTTCCCCATACACTTATCATGAACATTGTCCCTAATGTTCCATAAAGTACCCGTAAACGAATAAAGGGGAAAGAAAAAGAGCGAAAGAAACTAGTACTCCCTTGGTTTTGCTCAATGGTGGAGAAGAAACAAATGATTCCGGCTAAATCGTCATCCAAGAATTGTCCACATGAAACTCCTAAGAACTCCCGGGCTTCTCCTCATCAAATATAACCTGCAAATCAAAGACAAGATACAACTATACCTAGCGTAAAATCGGCGGAATGGTAAATGCAACTATATGATTTAGGTTTTTGACTCTACGAAAACAAATAAAGGATATGATGAATGTGTTAATGTAACTGTGGTTTCCTGCAGGTTTTAAGCAAATTACAAATTTTGGAAATTATACAAAAAATTTAAAAATTAAAAAAAAATATGAATTTTATTGTAGTAGGGTGGCGACGCCTTTAGGAAAAATCCTGACGCCGTCTGCACGTGATGTAAAGAATTTTTTTCTTGAAAAATTTATGCGTGCAAGTCCCATTAGTATTTCCTGCAAAAATTTACTATAGAAACCACAGAATTCATTAACACAATCATATGACTCAAACAAATACAC
Organism: Tanacetum coccineum; assembly: GCA_026074375.1. Taxonomy (NCBI): domain Eukaryota; kingdom Viridiplantae; phylum Streptophyta; class Magnoliopsida; order Asterales; family Asteraceae; genus Tanacetum; species Tanacetum coccineum. The sequence continues at coordinate 4,265 of BQNB010049267.1, forward strand.
AACAAGTGAATTAATCTAAATTTTTTATTTAACATGTTTGAAAGGGTTCTTATAAACCGAATATTTCCTCTACACTTATTATGCAAAATACCTTTGATTGAGATTAAGACGAAGTTAAAATCAAGACAAAGCATGATTACAAAATTATTTTCAAACAATTTAAATAAACAATAAATAACTAAAACACACATGACACACCTAAAATACTAGAATTAAAAGATTGGGTTGCCTTACAATAAGCGCTTGTTTTTGTTCGAGTCACGAGCATGACTCTACCTTTTTTAACAGATAAAGGGGAGGGTTCCCCTATACTTGGTTTAAGTGTGGGTGATAGTAACGGTACACACCATTGTTGTGAGAAAAGGGTCACATGCTGAAAAATTTATTGTTGAATTATATGCTCTAAATGGCGTGTTTCTTTAATCCTACCTTTTTAATTCTTTTGGCTTAACGAGTAAATTAAATGCTCCTCCTAGAAAAGAAACTTCTTTGATTTCTAATTTCCAATCATTTTATATCATCTCCATATTCGAAAAATCAACACCTAGGGATCCACTTTATCCTAATAAACTTGGTTTATTTCTATAATGTTTCTTAGGATCATCAATGCATGGTGATAATATCAATACGTATCCTTAGGGTAGAAAGACACCACATGAGGCGAAGGTGGTGTATTAATGGTTGATTTTTCTACTACCTTCATCCTAAAACTATCTGTACTATGTGGTTTGATGGGTAGGTCAGTTCCTCTTTGTCTCCTAGATTTACATCTAAGGGTGAGAAATTAGGTAAAAGTTAAGGCTCCGGTTAATCAACACTAGGAATTTCCTTAGAACTAAGAGAAATGTTATGATTACAATTATCCAATCCTAAATCCTCTAGTTTCATGTGGTTTAAAGGTTCTACCTCCATAGGGATTCCTATAGTCTCTTCTACTTCTTCTGGCAAATCACGAGCGATATGTATACCTCAAATGATGAGATGACTTGTCTGGTACTTTGTGGGTTTAGATTATCCACCTTATCCCATGTTATACACTTAGGCATCTAAACCCACGTCTGTTAATTCCCAAACATTTCATTTGCTTGAGCCCTCAAACTTGCTAATTTTTGCTCGATAATAACTTTAAAAGGCTTGTCCCACTCTTTTTGTACTTGGGCAAATCTATCTATGGTTTCCCATGCTTCTTCACCACTTAATTTTTTAAGGTCCCCATCTGCTGCAAAGTCAAGGTCCATTCAAGTATAATTGTCGACATGATCATAAAAAAATTGAGTAAGGGACCATAAATCGAGGCCTTGATGAGCGACTCTTTGGATTAAGTGTTTGAAACGAGTTCATGCATCATAGACAGGTTCGTCTTGATGTTTTTGGAACATCAAGATATTATATTGGAATGGGAAGGTTGTGTTTCGTGGTGGGTTTTAAAAGGGTGTGGTTGGTGGTTTTTCATACATCATGATGGTGAACGAAAGAGTGATTTACAAAATAGAGGGAACAAATAAAAGATTGACTACGAGAAAGATAATAATAGGAAAATAAAAATATCACTTGAAAGGATTCAAGCGAGTATACCTAAGCTAAATAAAAATCAGAACCTATACTAATTCCCAACAGCGGCGCCAAAAACTTTGATGATGTGGTAAAACTTTACTAAGTTTTACAACTCCCTAAGCAATGTACCTAACCTTTGTAGTGTAGTATAGGCAAGACACGGGAGTTGTTATCATTCTCTAGGGGAATAGCGTGTGAAGGTTCGAACTAGATGTAACTAAGGTCTACAATTTGAAAGAAGAATATTTTTGTATTTTTTACATTTTATGAAAGCAATTTGAATCTCGGGTTTAAAGAGGGTTTGTTTTAAACTAATTATCTAATAATTAAACTAAATATAATGTGGAGAATTCGTATGATAAAAGAGAAGTGTTTACTTAATCATGCATGATCCTTAGTATGCTTCTCTTAACTCTATTGCCTTGTCACACATAAGATGTATGTGTAAGTATTTTTGAGAAGCATGACGAATTACATGAAAACGCCATCTACGTGATACCTTGCTAGGGAAACGCACAAGTAAGGTAGTATGAAGACTGTTACAAGGCCCCTAGGGAGATAGACGCGCCTTAAAATACTTAAAGGGGATCATCCATAGATGGGTAAGGTAGTATGAAGACTATTACCGATGGAATCCTTTCTACACAATCATGCCGCTCTAGATCTTTGATACATTTAAGTAACTAGGGTTCTAGAGTCTAAACATGCACACACATCAATCAAGAAGCAATATTATTAGGATCTACATACCAATTCACATCCAATCATAAGTAAACACTAATGACATCTAGCCTAGCATGTTAAAGATAAGCAAAGCACAATAACCAATCAAACAAAAAGACATATTAAAAGATTAAAGGATAAAAGAACTTCACTATATTGAAACAAGTGATTAGGGAAGGTACAAAAGGGTTGGGAAACACCTAAAATACTCCCAAAGTCAGCTACAAATCGTTCTCTACCGAACTCCACTCCTAATATGCTATATAAAACCCTAAAATCGAGTTTGTATTTATAAGAAAAGAATCCGCGACGGCGTCGCAATAAATCCTAATGCTGTCGCGCCACAAATATTTTAGGGTTTCTTTATGACGGCTATAGTCCAGACGCCGTTACAAATTCTTCTGACGCGGTCGCTTGATAATCCGGACGGCGTCGCAAGTATTCTTGAGGCCGTCTCCACCTTCTGTGAGTAATTCTTCAAGCCTTCTTTTGTGTAAAGTCGTAATCTTATCCCGTTTCTTACAAAATAGAGCCCAAGTCACGTGTATTTCCTCCAAATGTCTTTTAAGTGCTAAAAATGCAAAAAGAAACGATTAAGCATATATTTTAAGCATTTTTGCATGATTATAAGGGTTAAATGACCCCGGAAAAGTGTATAAAATTACACCTCATCAAAAAGAAATAAAGTCTTTATAGAAATAACTTTTATATAAATTAAATAATAATGCTTTTATGAATAAGCATAAATAATCAGGAATTGTTAGAATTCGAGAAAAGACTCGGTCACTTCCAATATATTATAGAATAGCTCGTAGCGTAATATTTGGAAACTTACCAAGCTAACCGAGTCAACATAAGTCATCCTTATGTGTGACCTGCCCAAGCAAGGTATAAATACCACTCTCCACACCTTAGAGAGGGTTGGTTGTTCATTTGGTTCTTTCACATAATACATTTTCTCTTCCTTTCTCTCTCTAAGTGTTTCAACCCACTTTCTCTCTCTAAACTTTCTTTCTTGCTCATTTGTTAAGTGATTTGATACATCTACAATTGGTATCAGTCGCCATGGGGTGATATCGTGAGCTTGTGTGCGTTTATATTTTGTTTAGATCATTAGTTTTGGTTATTTTTGGTTTCGTGTGTTTCAAAAATCAAACCCGGATTTTAGTGTTTAAAAGTGTTAAAGTTTATGTTTTTAAGCAAGATCTAGGCCTAAGATAACTAGTTATGCAAGAAAAATCAAGGTAAAACGTCAAAAGGGTGAGTTTTTGTTGAAAAAGTACATTTTGTTTGATGCAAGAGAAATATGTTTTGAAGGTAGCGAAATATGTTATGAAGCTAGCGAAATATGTTTGCAAGCGAAATGTGTAAGCGAAATATGTATGTTAGCAAAATATGACAGGTTGACCTCAAGTGATTTATGTCATTTCTAGGAAACAAAACTCTGCTTAATTTTTCTTAGGTCAAGCGAAACATGTCTCAGGCGAAATATGTTAGCAAGTAAAACATGTCATCAAGCGATTTATATTAGCAAGCGATTTGTGACAGGTTGTTAGTTCAAGCGAAATACGTAATTTTGCAAAATGAAACTTTGTTCAATTTTTCATATTTCAAGCGAAACATTACATTGTTATATTCCAAGCGAAACATTACATCAATCAGCAAAAGATTTTAATTTTCTACGATTTGTCTTGCTTTATAAAATCCCGTGAAATAATTAGATTTCTCGGTTTTAGTGAAGATTTGTAAAATCTTGTAGAAAATCAATCTTAATCACCAACAACAACAACTCTTAACACAATCCTCCTTTATCACTGTTCGATCAATCTTTAACCATTTTACTTTTCAATTAGAACAAGATGACTACTCTAGCAGAACACATCATTGTTGCTGGAGCTGAGAACCGTCCTCTAATGCCTGAGAAATCAATGTATGATTCATGGGCAAGTCGTATACGTCTATCCATCAAAGGGAAGAAACATGGTAGGATGATGCTTGATTCAATCGATAATGGTCTATTGGTTTACCCAACTGTTGAAGAATATGGGCAGACTAGACCTAAAAAATACTCCGAACTCACTGAATCACAACAACTTTAAGATGACTGTGATGTTCAAGCAACCAATATCATTCTTCACGGTCTTCCGCCTGATGTGTATGCACTTGTAAATCATCAAGAGGCAGCTAAGGATATTTGGAATAGAGTCAAGCTACTAATGAAAGGCACTGAATTATCATACCAAGAACGTGAATGCAGATTGTACAACTTGTTTGATAAGTTTGCTTATGTTCAGGGTGAAACACTGTATGAGTACTACTGGAGATTCTCTCAGCTGATCAATGACATGCATACTATTGGGATGACAATGAAACAAGTTTAAGTCAATACCAAGTTTCTGAATGCTCTTCCATCGGAATGGAGCAAGTTTGTCACTGATGTGAAGTTAGCTAAAAGTTTGTATACCACCAACTATGATTAGTTGTATGCATACCTTAGTCAACATGAATGACATGCTAATGAAGTTCGTATCACGCATGATAGATATTCGGATCCTCTTGCATTGGTAGCCAACTCTCAAACTCTATACAATCCCTCTTAGTCTCCACGACATTCAGGTTCTTCAATGTATCCACGTTCTCAACAATTCATACCAGTCTATGCAGAACCTATTCATCATCAACACCATCACACTCCAATCAATCCAAAACAACAATCAGTTTCTCCACAACCATTCATATCTCCACTAGCGACACTTCAATCTCAAGCTGAATTTCCTCAATTGGACTTTGGTCTTGCTGTTCCTACGTTTCAGCAAGGAGATGATCCAATTGAATGCATCAACAAAGAAATGACATTCCTATCTGCTGTGGCATCAAGGTTTCCACCTTCAAACAATTAACTCAGAATGTCTTCCAATCCTAGAAATCAGGCAACCATTCAAGATGGCAGAGTCACTGTTCAACAAGTTCACAGAAGACAAAATCAGAGTTTTGCTAGCACTGGAAACTGAGGAATTGCTACAACCTCAAGGGGAAACTATGCAGCTGGTCAAGCAAAGGTTGTAAAATGTTATAACTGTTTGGAGGAAGGACATATGGCGAAACAGTGCACTCAGCCAAAGAAGCCAAGAAGTTCTGCATGGTTTAAGGAGAAGTTGATGTTAGTCGAAGCACAAGAAGCTGGTCAGATATTAGATGAAGAGCAACTTGCATTCATAGCAGACACTGGAATAGCAAAAGTTCAAGTTGCTCAGCAGACAATCCCTTATAATTCAGCCTTTCAGACTGAAGACTTGGATGCTAATGACTCGAATTGTGATGATTTATCCTCGGCTAAAGCAGTTCTTATGGCAAATCTTTCAAGCTGTGATCCTAATGTTCTCTTTGAGGTACCATATTCTGATTCTTATCCAAATGATATGATTAATCAGGATGTGCAAGAGATACCGTATTCTGAACAAACACATATTGATGATTATCCAGATAATGAGATAAACAGTGATAGCAATATCATTCCTTACTCTCAATAAATGCAAGAGTCACAAGATGCGGGTATTCAAGATACTAATTCTTCTGTACCAAATGATTTATTGGTTTTATCCTTGGTTGAACAAATGACTGATCATGCAGTTAATTTAGATAAGGAAAATTAGACAAATAAAATGGTAGATGAATCATTAACCGCTGAGCTTGAGAGAGACAAAGAACGAGTCACCATTTTCGAAGAAAGACTTAATGTAGATTTGAACAATCGTGAAAAATTGATATATTCTCAAATGGATGACTTAATTCGGAATAGAAATGCAAAGCTTGCGGATTTTCAGCAAGAGATTGATACACTTTAAGAAACTCTTTCTAATCATGTCAAAGAAAATGAGTCTTTATAAAAAAACATTAACTGTTTTCAAAACAGAATCTAAAGAAAAAGAGTCTAAATACATTGACAAGGAAATTGTTTTGGAAAAAAAATAAAGAACTAGAAAATATCATTTGTAAGATAATATCAATCTATGCCAAGCATGCAAAGGCTAATGAAACCATAAGTTTTTTTACTATGACACTCCCAAACAAGCTCTTGGTTATCAAAATCCGTTCCATCTTAAAAAAGCTCAGCGGATTTAACCAACATTATATGATGGTAGTGTTATTGCTAAAGAACATGTTGTGATTTCTGTGTTTGATGATGAAGAGACATTGATTTTGGAAGAAGAGAGTCGATCAAAGATGCTAGATAAAACAAAATAGACCAATTCAATCAAAAGGAAATTACGATTCTCCAATTGATTATTCAAAGTTGAATAAGATAAAAGAATATTTTGGTAAACATTTTGTCACTAAAAAAGAATTGTCTATAGAACAAGCTTTCTGGTTAAAACATTCGTCCTGTTCTGAAACACCCGTTACGTCACATACACCTGTTAGAATTAAAGCTCCTAGTGAACTTCCTAAGGTATGTTTGGTAAATGAAAGTCTTAAAAAGCTAAAATATCAACTGGCCAATTTTAACAATGTTGTGAAAAAGAGAACCACCTCGATGCTATACTGTTGGTGCATGGGGTTTTGAACATACCAAAGCGCGTTTTGTAACTGAAATAATTCCATTTTTAAAAGTTTTAAAGGACATATTTAATGCATTTGATAAAACTCTTTTAGATTAAATTACTGAAGTTCAAACCGTTTTTTAACCAAATGGAAGCGGCTGTTGATCAGTGTTCTGTAGACAAAAACGTTTTTAAAATTTAAATCAAACAGCAAATTATTGATAATGATCAACTCCTAACACAAATCATGTCTCAAGAAATTGTTCACATTACTATAAATTTTGTGGATAGTCTTGATGTGAAAAAGTCATGTGTGAATGATTGCAATAAGTGTTTGGAACTTAAGACTGAGCTTCTCAAAAAGAAATATTTGATTGAAAAAGATGTATACGATAAACTTTTGAAAAGTTATTCAACACTTGAAAAGCATTGCATTTCTTTAGAATTAACAACTCAACTCAATCAAGAAATTTTCAAAAGGAAAATTTTTGTGAAAACCAAAATGCTCCTACATTTAATCATTTATTTGAAATAAATAAATTGAAAGCACAGTCACAAGAAAAAGAAACGGTCATAAGAAAGTTGAAGGATAAGATTAAATCTTTGTATGGAATAGATAGTGTGGAAAAGGTAAAGAAATACATTGATGAGATTGAAACGATAAACATTGAGTTAGAGCAAAGTGTGGCAAAATTACTTTCTAAAAATGAAAATTTAAGAAAAGAATGAGAGCATTTGAAATCAATTTACAAAGACCAATTTGACTCAATCAAAAGAACATTGTGACTCTTTAATTGCTCAAATCAATGCAAAGTCTATTGAAAATTTGGATTTAAATGCTCAACTTTAAGAAAAGGTTTTTACTATTGCAGCATTGAAATATGAATTAAGGAAACTCAAAGGGAAAAATGTTGTCGATATTGCTATTTCAAAACCTAGTGCCACTATTGCTCTAGGAATGTTCAAGCTAGACATAGAACCTATTTCTCATAGACTTAAGAACAATAGGGATGCCCATGAGGTTTATCTTGAGAAGACTATAGAAAATACTGACACCCTTCGTAGACTTGTAGAATGCGCTAGAAAACAAAATCCTAGTGAACCTTTATTAGAATCTTCTTGCATGTTTACAAAACACGTTCAGAAATTGTTAGTCTATGTCTCTAAGACATTCCCTTGTTTAACGAAACCTTGTGAGAAATTAGTTGTTGTCATACCAATGAATAAGGACAAAAAGGTTAGGTTTGCCGAACCTATCACATCTTCATGCAACATTCCCAAGCAGACTGATTCTCTTAAAACCAAAGATTCTAACAAGCCTTTGTTGACTTCTACAGAAGTAAAACCTACTACTAGTGCTAGCGGATTAAAGCCTTCAGGCAATACAAAGAACAATAGGATCACATGACCACCAAGTAGCAATCAGAAGAATAACTTAGAAGACCACTCTAGGAAAGTTAAATCTAGTATGAATAAGATAAATTTTGTTTCTGAACCTAACAGTAATGCACTTGTTAAGCATTCTGTGAGAAATGCTAAGTTTGATTCTATTTATGCTATCTGTAACAAATGTTTTTATGATACTAATCATGATATGTGTATTATTATTTATGTGAATGATGTGAATGTGCGTTCAAAATCTAAATCTAAAAGAAATAAAATGAGAAAAGTATGGAAACCTACAGGAAAGGTGTTTAGTCAAATTAGATATAGATGGAAACCTACAGGTAGGATCTTTACTATAGTTAGAAATAGGTGCCCTTTAACTAAAATTACCTCTACTAAAGTAGTACCTACTAAGCAAACCTCTACCAAATCAGTAGCTACACCAACTCAAGGAATCTTAGTTTACAACAGGAGACCAAAAGCAACAAGATCTGTAGGTTCCAGTAGCAAAGTTAAGATTCTAGAATCTAAAACTTCTAACTCTAAGGAACCTAAACAATCTTAGGGATCCACTATTTCTGATGCTCCAAGCATATGACTGGAAATCGCTCTCAACTCATCACCTTCGTCAGTAAATTTTTGGGTGCCGTCAGATTTGGGAATGATCATATTGCTAAGATAATAGGTTACGGAGACTATAAAGTGGGAAATGTTACAATATCTTGGGAAGGGTTAGGTCACAACTTATTCTACGTGGGTCAATTTTGTAATTCTGATCTTGATGTAGCTTTTTGCAAACACACTTGTTTCATTCGTGATTTAGACGGTGTTGATCTAGTCAAGGGATTTAGGGGTTCAAATTTTTACACTTTATCAATGGACAATTTGTTGCTCTCCTCTCCTATATGTCTCTTGTCTAAGGCCTCAAAGACCATGTCTTGGTTGTGGCATCGAAGATTATCTCATTTAAACTTCGATTATATCACTTCTCTTGCCAAACCTGGTCTCGTCCGAGGTCTTCCAAAACTAAAGTATCAGAAGGATCACTTGTTCTCTGCTTGTGCTCTTGGGAAAAGCAAGAAACACTCTCACAAACCTAAAGATGAAGACACCATTCAAGAAAAACTCTATCTGCTGCATATGGATCTTTGCGGGCCAATGAGGATTCAGAGAATTAATGGGAGAAAATATATACTGGTTATTGTTGATGATTATTCTCAGTTTACATGGGTGAAATATCTACGATCAAAGGATGAAGTTCCAGAGTTCGTAACCAAATTCCTCAAAATGATTCAAGTTCGTCTGAATGTAACCATTCGTAACATCAGGACTGATAATGGCACTAAATTTGTCAACCAGACACTGAAAGCTTACTATGAAGAATTCGAAATATCACATGTTCGAATAAATGAAATGGAATTTATCAATCAGATTCTTCGTGATTTTTATGAAAGTGTCGGCATTTCGCGTCAAACTTCTGTTGCTCGCACTCCTCAATAGAACGATGTTGTTGAAAGACGAAACCGAACTCTTATGGAAGCTACCCGCACTATGTTGATATTTTCAAAAGCTCATCTGTTTCTATGAGCCGAAGCAATCAACACAGCTTGTTATACCCAAAACCGTTCTCTGTTTCGTCTTCGATACAACAAAACTCCATATGAGCTAATGCACGACAAGAAGCCGGATTTATCGTTCTTTCATGTCTTTGGTTCACTATGTTATCCAACCAATGATAGTGAAGACTTGGATAAACTAAATGCAAAGGCCGATATTGGTATTTTCGTTAGATACGCGCCAGCAAAGAAAGATTTTAGAATCAATAATAGGAGAACCCAAAAAATTATAGAAACCATTCATGTGACGTTCGATGAGATGACAATAATGGCTTCTGAACAATTCGGTTCAGGACCCGGGCTTCAAGTTTTGACTCCTGCAACATCCAGTTCAGGACTCGTACCAAACATTATTCCTCAACAACCTTGTAATCCACCAAAAATAAATGATTGGGATACTTTGTTCTAACCCTTGTTCGATGAATACTTCAATCCTCCAACTATTTGCTGTTCTCTACGTTCCAGTGCTGAGCACCATGAGTGTTGAAATAGTCAGCTTTACCTTTTGTCTACATCCATTGACCAAGATGCACCATCATCAAGTATCCCATCAACACAAGATCAAAGAGCATTCTCTAATTATTTCTCAAGGTGTTGAAGAATCACCAAAAAACACCCTATTTTTCATGATGACCCTCTTCACGCTTTCTTCATGAAGACTCGACTTCTCAATGATCGTCATTCTTAATATGAGACCATCCCACACTCCATTTAAACTTATTGGTAGATGGACTAAGGATCATCCAATAGCAAACATGATCGGTGATCCTTCTCGTTCAGTCTTTATAAGAAAGCAACTCAAAACTGATGTCATGTGGTGTTACTTTGATGCCTTCCTAACTTCTATAGAACCAAAGAACTTCAAACAAGCAATGATTGAACCATCATGGATCGATGCAACGCAAGAAGAAATTCATGAATTTAAAAGACTACAAGTTTGGGAATTGGTGTCGTGTCTAGATAAAGTCATGTTGATTAAACTTAAATGGATTTATAAGGTCAAGACAGATGAATTTGGCAGGGTACTAAAGAATAAGGCTAGATTAGTTGCTCAGGGGTTCAAGCAAGAGGAAGGAATCAATTTCGAGGAATCATTTGCACTGGTTGCAAGAATAGAGGCCATCCGTATCTTTGTAGCAAATGCCGCCAACAAGGAATGACGATCTTCCAAATGGACGTCAAAACGGCTTTCTTAAATGGCGAGCTAAAGGAAGAGGTCTATGTTTCTCAACCAAAAGGATTTGTTGATCAGGAATACCTATCGCATGTGTATACGCTCAAAAAGGCCCTTTACGGTCTTAAACAAGCACCACGTGCATGGTACGACATGCTGTCAAGTTTCCTCATTTCACAACATTTCCCCAAAGGTGTAGTTGATCCGTTACTCTTTATACGGAAAGCAAGAAACAAATTATTGCTTGTATAAATTTATGTTGACGATATAATATTTGCATCCACTAATAGTGCTTTGTGTAATGAGTTTGCTAATCAGATGATCACTAAGTTCAAGATGTCAATGATGAGGCGGATGTCATTCTTTTTAGGATTACAAATTTCTCAAAGTCCTCCTAGAAGGCATCTCCTAACATCAAAATATGCTTTTGAAATTATTAAAAAATATGGTTTGCTATCTAGTGATTCTGTAGACACACTTATGGTGGAAAAGAATAAACTGGATGAAGATCTATAGGGGACACCAGTTGATGCTACACTTTACCGTGGCATGATTGGATCCCTCATGTATCTGACATCCAGTAGACCTGACCTTATTCATGCAGTCTGCTTATGTGCCCGGTATTAGGCAAAGCCTACCGAAAAGTACTTAAATACGGTTAAACAGATCTTTTGATACCTAAAGGGGAACCATTATACATGGGGACTCTGGTACTCAAACGGTTATCGATATGTCTTAACTGCATTTCGAAGCAGATCACGCGGGGTGTCAGGACACTAGACGCAGTACATTAGGAAGTACTCAATTCTTAGGTGATAAACTTGTTAGCTTGTCTTCCAAGAAGCAAAAGAGCACTGTGATTTCGAGTACAGAGGCTGAATATATTGCCTTATCTGGGTGTTGTGCTCAAATCCTATAGATGCCCAGTACAGCTAAACAGATTATGGCTGATTCAATTCAATTAAGATTCTGTGTACTGCTGTTGGAATAAATCTTCAAAAGTTTAGTATTCTAGTTTAAGAGGTTATATGCTCTAGATTATAACTAACAGTATTAACTGGGTTAATATTGCTAGCACAAGATTGATACTGTTAGTGTTAGTTTATACTGTCAGAGAAGATTAATACTGCTAAGGGAAGTCAGAGATTCTAGAGATAAAGATTACTTGGAGATGAAGATTAGAAGATATTTATAAAATAGATTGTATCAGAATATTCTATAAAGTTTATGTTTATTTTTAGGTGTGTTGTTCTTTTTTTTTCTTGGTGTTGTAAGCCGATCTAGGACTCCTTATCTGTAAAATGAGGCTAATAGGGGCAATAGTGAGATAATAAGATTTTTATAGTTGTTAAGTCAATTAAAAGCTTCAAGGTTGTAAACCCTAGTACTAGTCAAGAGTACTCGTATTATTCATCAAATAATATTGGAGCGTTTGGTTATATCTTTGTTCATTCACAATTACTATTTTATTCATAATACTTCTAGTTATTAAGGTGTAGATTCCGCATACACTTTAGTAAACACACACAAAGTTTCTACAATAAGTTATTTTGGATTTATCCTAGGTAATTTAACCTTAGACAAGCTAAGGAATTGATCAAGGTTTAGGATCAACAAGTGGTATCAGAGCTTGTTCTTTGAGAAACTTTGATCTAGAAGTCATAGAATTTGAATCTGTACAAAGTAATACTATTGCTAAGCTTCCCATACTCGAATTAGGTGAGTATGAGATGTGGGTGATAAGAATCAAGCAGTACTTCCAGGTACAAGACTATGCTCTATAGGAGGTCATAGAGAATGGTAACTCATATGGGTATGTTCCACAAAACACCATAAGAGTATGGTTCCTCATGTTACAAACGATGGCAATACCTGCAACTGCTGACGAGAAGACCCAACAAGAAGACCTTGATGTGAAGGCTAGAAGCTTGCTACTCATGGTCTTACCAATGAACATCAATTATTTCAGTCAATACTCAGTGATGTAACAATGTTTGCTGCTATTGTAACTCGATTTGGAGGTTATGACAGCCACTAGGAAAACACAGGGGGTAAGAACTTTTATAGAAACAATATGAAAAATTTTAGGCATCAAGCACAAGAGTCCTTGAATTTTATCTTTACAGGATCACAGAAGATGTTTTCAGGCTTGCAATTTTGGTTGTGGTCATCACTCAAGAAGGACCTAAATTCAATTTTTTGCGAAGCTTGCCTCTGAGTGGAATACTCATTGTTGTCGATTTTTAGTAGTCTGGATGAATAAGGCTGATATTGAAACAACGAGCATTGATGATTTGTACAACAACTTTAAAATTATAAGATGTAAAGAAATCTATTGGTGTAAGTACTGGTGCCTCAAAACATGGCCTTTATGACTGCTCAAGCAACTAGCAGTACTAATGACGTGACTTACTGTAAACCTGCTTATGAAGTTAGTACTGTTAGCCCTAATGTTAACACTGCTAGTCCTCAAGTTAGTAATGCTAACTTCAGTGATAATGCGTTGTATGCTTTCATGGTTGAGAATCCTAATGGTTCTAATATCCTACAGCAGGACTAGAGCATATCATGAGAGGGATCCTGGAAGCAATGGATTTAAAGTGGCAGCTCTCTCTGCTAAGTATGAGGGCAAAGAGATACTTTCAGAGGACATGCAAGAAAATTTTCATTAATGCTAATGATACTGCTGGGTATGATAAATCCAGGTAAAGGTGTTCAACTGTCACAGGGATGGGACACTTTGTCAGGGAATGTAGAGCACCAAGAAACAAAGATGGTCAGTTCAGATATCAAGACAACACTAGGAAGAAAGGAAACAAAGAAGACACATCTTTAAAGGCAATATTAGCTATAGATGGGTTGGTTTTGACTGGAGTGATATGGCAGAAGAACAGGTTTAAACAAACATGGCTCTAATGGCGTTTTCAGACTCTGAGGTAAACAATGATAAATCTTGCACTAAAACTTGTCTGAAAAACCTAGAATCTCTTAAGAAAAATAGATGATGATTTAATTGTTTAAGCTTAATCAAAACTGGATTCAATGCAAACTACTTATAAAGAGTTTAACCGACTGTAGATGAACAATCTTGTCACATTTAGAAATATGAGTTCTTTTTTAAAGAAGTAGTTGTGATTCTAAAAGAGAAGTAGTTGCGAGGACTATAATATGGAGTATGCTTAAAAGTGAGTTTGAAAGGTTAAGCAATGAAAAAGTGGGGTATTGAATTTAAAATTGAGAATTTGATAATAGTAAAACATACCCCACTTTCGGGATTAGCGCAAAGAACAAATATGGGGTCTGTTACTTACCTAGCACAATCAACATGTATTCCTAAAGGAACGACTCAAAAAGAGGACGTTATATAACATTAGGTCCTAAATATGGTTAAACCCATAGTACATAAAAGTCACCCATCATAAGAGTCAAGTTACAAATACCCCAAAAAATTGTAGCATAAACATTTTAAAACATGGGGATATTTGCAGTACAAAATAAAACAAACAAGACCTCTCGTGAGCTCCAAGTCATCCATCATCCTTGATTACCTGAGATAAAACATGCTAAAAAGTCAACAAAACGTTGAGTGAATTCATAGAGTTTTCATAAACCATAGTATGAACACAAGTTTTATTTTTATACATCATCTTATAACATTGTGGATCAAACAAGTTATATAAATCTTTGTTTTTTTCATCGGCTCATGACACCGCACATGGCGTTAACATCAACCTACTTATGTAATTAAATACAATATTGAAATAAACAATTTCTTTGACCCCCACACAGGTATCATCGCTAATATACCTTCATTTCTTAATCATAATGTACGTTCAAGGGTGTTCCCACAATGGATCCAGACCCCGGACGGGGGATGTCAGCCCCAATAGATCTATCAAATGTATTAGCGCTTACTAATCCAAGCAATTAAGCGGTTCATGAAATTAGGGACTTTATGCTATAGGTACTCGTGCAGAATATAATTCAGGAACGGGTCCAGCATACCAATCAATCTTGTGTTCAATTTTTAAAACAAGCATGTATCTCCCTCGCGGGTTTTAATAAAACAGTAAAAGTAAAGGCGAGGCTATGAACTCACCAAGTAAAGAAGAAACGAGAGCAATCAAGAAATCGAGACCACGAGAAACTCCAAGAAATATATTTTATCTCTTTGTGTAGATTTTGACCTTTTCCCTTGGTTAAGGGCATTTGGTTGAGATTTGCATTTGAGTTATTTTATATACGTACTCTCAAACCGAATCATGCATCATTGAACCGAGACATAACCAAGATGTCTATATCTCTAATATAGATGTAGGACCTGTACTTATACTCACTTAAGGGTCTACTAAGTATCGCTTATCAAATTTTAACTTTTACTAAGTGGTCGCACTTTTATTCTTCTAAAACTAAACGTAAAAGTCTACTTTTTTGGTTTAGGTCAGATTCATGAGAGCATTGCTCTCAGACCATTAAGGCTATGGAAGTGAGGCCTTCACCTCCAGAAATCCCTTGGAGTCTACTTTCCAGAACATTAAGCCAATCATTCCAATTGTTTACCATTTATGAGAAAAGTTCATTTTACTAACTGAAACTCAAAATAGAAAACTAGATTTCCAGATTTTATCGTATCTCTTAATCTATAAAAGATATAAAAATGAGGCTTTCACTCCTGGAAAGCCACTTAAGTCTAGTTTTCAAAACATTTGGCCAATTAATTAAACCATTCACCAATCCACGGGAAATGGATTTTTATTAACCGAAGGTCAAACCAGAAAGTTGGCTGAACTTCAATTCCTTACGGAAAAGTGCATAATTCTTAATCTACAATAGATATGAATGTGAGGCCAAGTGATGGAGTCTTTATTATGTGTCTAGTACTGAGTCATGCTTTAAAACCCAAACTTGTAGTTCAAAAATTTGGAGATTAACACGTTTTATATTCAAAGGTCCAGATTCGACCCATGATCGTAAATTGACCATAACTCCTTCATCCGGAGGAGTTGGTTGAGCATCCAATTCACCACATGATCCCCTAAGAGTCTATTTTCTAAATATCAAATTATATCAGTAGGCACAGGACAAAATTATTTATTAAATGGGGCGACAACCTGCTGTCCCCAAAACAGTCCCCAAAATCCTTGTGTTTCGCCTAATATCTAAGCTTCTAAGCCTCAATTTCGCCATCCACATACTCGAACAATAACCACACTCAATCCATTATCATAATATCCCTTCAACACCATGATCAAATCAATGTCTAACTTTCCTATGAATATTCATGACCATAAAGTTTTAATCAAAACCAATGCATGCTCAAATAAACCTTGATTAATCAAAATAACAAGAAATAAAGGATACTTACAATGGGGTTTTTACTAGATGATGATCAACAACACAAACCCTATGTGGGTTTGAGTCTAGGCCGCGGCCCCAAACAACCAAGAAACCAAAATCCTAACTTTTCGACTTAAATCTTGCAACAACTTCTTCAATAACACTTTTTAAGTCATCTTGTACCCAACAATTTGATCAAACCTCAACATCTTGATTCTTGGAAAATAATTGATTTCTCTAAACTTGTTGCATGGAGGTTTTTATGAACAAGGGATGAACAAGGGTTGAATGTATGTTGATTTGGTGAATAATGGAATGGAGTTTAGGGGTTTTTGAAGATCAATTGAAGGTTTTGGGTGGGTTGTGCGTCAAACAAGGAGAAGGAGAGGGGGGAGAATTTTTTTTTGTCTGTGTTTGGATTTTGCCAGTATGTGTATGTCAAAACTTATAAATATAAAGGAGTAATGGACTTGGGTCTTGGGCCTAAATTAGCTAGTGGGTCAAGTTAAGTGGATTAAAAGCATGAGGGTGTATGGCTTGGGCTTATGGCCGGTCTAAAGCAAGAGGGATGAGTGGGTTTCGGCTCACTTCTTCCTAACTAACGATACTTGAAATTTTCGGGCCCAAAAACCTTTCCTAGTCTGACACTTTTTCCTAAAACACAAAAATTTATCTCGGTTGCACATGTAAACTTTTAAAAATAAAATTTTATATAAAATATAATATAATTGGCATTCGAGGCCAAAATACGAAGTCGTTGATTTCTCGTTGCTCAAAAACGGTTAAATTTTAACGCATAGCACTTTTATTCAAATCCGACGATTTTCTCCAAAAATTGACTAATTAATAAAATAGAAACTTTTCTATAATTTAGAAAATAAGTATATAAGTCGAAATAAATAATGACCTTAAGTTTGGGTTCTTACAGTTTTCCCTCCTTTAGGAAGCGACGTCCCGACGCTTGTCCTGCCTTGTCACGCGTCTTCTCGCAAAGAGATGAGGATACTTGCTCTTAAAGAAGTCCTCACGCTCCCATGTGAACTCCGGCCCTCGCCGCAAGTTCCAACGAACTTTAACAATCGGAATCCGGCTCTGCTTGAGCCGTTTCACCTCTCTATCTATAATCTCCACTGGTTCCTTGACAAAATGCAGTTTGTTGTCGAGCTGAACTTCATCTAATGGAATGACCACATCATCATTCACAAAGCACCTCTTGAGATTAG
This sequence comes from Tanacetum coccineum, assembly GCA_026074375.1. NCBI lineage: Eukaryota > Viridiplantae > Streptophyta > Magnoliopsida > Asterales > Asteraceae > Tanacetum > Tanacetum coccineum. The sequence goes on from BQNB010049267.1 coordinate 21,819, forward strand.
AGACATGGAAGGTGTTATGAATTCTACGAAGCTTATCAGGCAATTCCAACTTGTACGCCACGGGCCCAATTCTTTCAATAACTTTGAATGGCCTAACAAATCGTGGACTTAACTTCCTACGTTTACCAAAACGTATGACACCCTTCCATGGTGACACTTTTAACATGACCTTGTCACCTACCTCAAATTCCGTCAATCTTCTTTTAAGATCAGCGTAGCTCTTTTGTCGACTCCTAGCGGTTAACAAACGGTTCTTAATTTGAACTATCTTTTCCGTGGTTTCTCGAACCAATTCCGGGCCAGTGAGTTGGCTTTCCCCAACCTCACTCCAACAAACTGGCGATCTACACTTTCGCCCATACAAAGCCTCGAACGGAGCGGCCTTAATACTAGCATGGTAACTATTATTGTAAGAGAACTCAACTAAAGGCAAGTGTCTATCCCAACTGCTTCCAAAATCAATCACACATGCCCGAAGCATGTCTTCCAATGTTTGGATAGTCCTCTCGCTTTGCCCATCCGTTTCCGGGTGGTAAGCGGTACTTAAGTCCAATTGAGTCCCCAAGGCCTTTTGGAGAGATACCCAAAACCTCGATGTGAACAAACTGTCTCTGTCAGAAATAACCGACACGGGCACACCATGCCTACACACAATCTCTTTCAGATACAACTGAGCAAGCTTCTCAATACTATCGGTCTTCTTCATTGGTAAAAAGTGAGCTGATTTGGTCAATCGGTCCACGATGACCCAAATCGAATCATAACCGCTTGGGGTCCTTGGAAGTCCAGACACGAAATCCATGGTCACTTTTTCCCATTTCCATTCGGGAATTTCCGGTTGCTGAAGCAAGCCTGATGGTTTCATGTGTTCCGCCTTAACCTTGGCACATGTTAAGCACTTGTCGATATATGTGGCGATATCAGCCTTCATATTCGGCCACCAATACAACCTTTTCAAATCTTGATACATTTTAGTAGACCCCGGGTGAATCGAATATTTGGATTTATGCGACTCATGCATAATTAAATCTCTTAATCCTCCATAAAGCGGCAACCATATGCGCTTATCATGATACCTTATTCCATTTGTGCGAATTTCAAAGATTTGCTTTTGCATCCTTCCAAGATTTTCCTTCTTCACATTTCCCTCCTTTAGGGATTCAACTTGAGCTTCAAGAATTTGTTGCATTAAGTCCTTATGATCCGTGAGCATCAAGGATCTTACCCTCAAGGGATTTTCCCTTTCCTTCCTACTTAGAGCATCGGCTACCACGTTAGCTTTTCCCGGGTGATAACGGATTTCACAATCATAATCGCTCAAGAGTTCTATCCATCTTCGCTGCCTCATGTTTAGTTCCTTTTGGTCCAAAATATATTGTAGGCTTTTATGATCCGTAAACACGGTGCACTTCACACCATATAAATAATGCCTCCACAGTCTAAGAGCAAAAACTACCGCACCTAATTCCAAATCATGGGTCGTATAGTTTTCATCATGAGTCCTTAATTGCCAGGATGCATACGCGATGACCTTCTCACATTGCATCAACACAGCTCCATAACCTTTCAATGAAGCATCACAGTACACAACAAAATCTTCGGATCCTTCTGGTAATGCTAAAATAGGAAAACTACATAATTTACCCTTCAACAGCTGAAAGGCTTCCTCTTCTTCTTCGCCCCATTCGTAAGTCTTATTCTTTTGAGTTAGCTTGGTAAGTGGCTTGACGATTAAAGAGAAACCCTCGATGAACCTCCGATAATAGCCAGCTAACCCTAAGAACTGCCTTACCTCAGTCGGAGACTTCGGAGCAGACCAACTCTTGATTGCTTCAACCTTTGCTGGGTCCACGTGAACACCCTGACTATTAATCACGTGACCGAGAAATTTCACAGAATCTAACCAAAATTCACATTTCGAAAACTTCGCATACAGCTTCTCCTTCTGAAGTAATTCCAGAATAATTCTTAAGTGCTCTTTATGCTCCTCCTTGTTCTTGGAATAAATGAGGATGTCGTCAATAAACACAATTACAAATTTGTCGAGAAACGGCTTACATACCCGATTCATCAAATCCATAAATATTGCGGGTGCATTTGTCAATCCAAACGGCATTACTTGAAATTCATAGTGGCCATAACGAGTCCTGAATGTCGTGATTAAAATATCCTTTTCTCAAACACGAAGCTGGTGATAACCGGATCACAAATCAATCTTCGAGTACACGCTCGAGCCTTGAAGTTGGTCAAATAGATCATCGATCCTTGGGAGAGGATAACGATTCTTGATTGTCAATTTGTTTAGTTCGCGATAGTCTATGCACATGCGAAACGATCCATCCTTCTTCTTTACAAACAATACCGGAGCTCCCCACGGTGATGAACTCGGTCGAATAAATCCTTTATCCGATAACTCTTGCAACTGCCTAGCCAATTCTTTCATTTCTGACGGTGCTAATCGATAAGGCGCACGTGCCACAGGAGCGGCTCCTGGAACCAATTCAATCACAAACTCCACTTGTCGAGACGGTGGGAGTCCTGGCAAGTCCTCGGGAAATACATCCGGGAATTCACAAATAACAGGCACATCCTCCAGACGTCTCTCTGCTGGTTCCTTTTCCACGACTTGAGCAACAAACAAATAACTCCCACGATCCACATACTTCTTGACTTTCATGCACGACACCACCTTTAATCGAGACACACCATCATCACCCTTCACTACCAATGTCCTCTTTTTAAGGGGCACGTGCACTTCCTTCTTCCCACACACAATGACAGCGTCATGCAAGACCAACCAATCCATTCCAATAATTACATCAAAAGTTCCCAGTTCTATGGGCATAAGGTCAATATTGAATAGGTGGTTTACTAAGTTTAAAGCACAACCTCTTAAAATAGTATTGGTACTAACCACCCTTCCATCAGCCAATTCTACTTCATAGCTATGGTCTACTTTAACGGGTTCTATATCAATCAGATGACTAAAATTAACATTCACAAAACTTTTATCGGACCCTGAATCAAATAAGACTTTAGCGTAACGGTTATTAAGTAAGAACATACCCGTCACCACATTTGGTCCTAAGTTTTGGTCACCATCTCTCAAAGCATATGCTTGTCCATGGGCTCCACTCCCTCCTGGGTTGTTCTTCGCAGGACAATTAGCCTTAATGTGGCCTTTCTCCCCACACCCATAGCATGTCACCATCGGTTGGGCATTTGCACCGGTCGCTACCACCTTTGACCAACACTCTCTAGCTTTGTGACCAATTTTCCCACATTTATTGCACTTGATTGGACAATTTTCATAATGTTGCATTCCACACTTGTTACACTTTACATTTTGCCCAGCTTCATTTGTGTTTTGATTTCCAACATTTGTCATTGCTCTAACATTGCCCTGTCTCTGATTGTTATGGTTGTTTCGGTTGGTGTTTCGGTACTGGTTTTGATTGTTGTTACGGTTGCTGTTGTAGTTACGATTGCTGGAGTAGTTGTTGTTGTTCCGGTTACCATTGTATTTCCACCACCACTACACTGCCTTCTTGGAAGTTCTCCCACGTTCCTTTTCTTGTTATTCACTTCTCTCTCTGCTCTTAGCTTTGACCTCTGTTCCCATTAAAGTGTGCGCCATCCACAAAGCTTTGTTCAAAGTTGTTGTTCCAAGAATGATGTAACTTCCATTTGAATATTTTCAACAATCCAACGGATATAGGCCTCAACCTTCTTTTGTTCCGTGGGCACCATTCCAGGACACAGTAATGCTAGTTCATTAAAACGGGTGGTATAAGAGGAGATATCCGTAAATCCATGACCCTTAAGTTTCCCTAGTTCAAATTTCGTCCTTATGGATCTCCTCAAGAGGTACACAATTCCTCCAATCATCATTACATCATTTCGCCTCATGTTTTCCTTGTCACGATCTTCCATCCCCGAAGTACCCCTTGATGATTCTACCAAGTCAGGGGCGCCGACTCCTGAAAGGTGCAGCACGCACACCACTTTGTTAGCTTCGATATCATTTGCTCACAAGTGAAAACCAGCTCCGTCATCTCAATACCATCTGATTAGACCTACAGCTCCTTTGTTTCCTACGAAAGGTGAATATGGCTAACACTTCATGAAAGCCTTGGCGAAAGTACATTCCCGGAGTCTACCGGAAGCAACATTAGGCCTCTCGCACGATTGCTTCATTTCAACTACTTTCTCGCTCAGACCCGGATGGCGGCTTACACTTTCCTGTATCCATAACGATTCATGTCACGGTATCCTGTCTCCAACGCTGGGGAGGTGGGTTTCCTCTTGAGCTTCTTTTAGGCGGCATAGTTCTGTCACAACATAAAGAAAGATCATGTGACTTTTCATACCATGACATATCCATATCATGTACAAACAACTTGATCACCACACAAACAAATCACATAAGTTTTTATACCATGATATATCCATAACATGTACAAACAACTTAACCATAACGTAAAGAAATGAAATGAGTACTCATACAATGATATGATCATAACATGTACAAATAATCACAACATAAAAGAATTCACAACACATCAAGTAGAACGTCAAAGTAGCCATTAGTCATTCATCATAAAGATTTCAGTACATGGTTGGATTTGTTTCACAAAAATATGGTGCATGCCATTGCAACCATTAGTACGAATCCAACAAACTGACATGTCCGGTTGTTAGTGATTTCGAAACATAATAAAAGCTAAGATGATACTAAAACTACTGTGAGTCACGTGGTGATCCACGCGGCTCATAAGGCTGCGAGTCCATGGAGGCGGTATCATCATCATCAATGTCAGAAGTGGTAACAGCAGCAACAGCATCTCTGGCAATAACATAGGGATCATCAGAACGCAGAGCAGGGGCAAATCTAGCAAAGGGCTTAACAGGTAGTTTTCTGATTTGCGAACCGAAAGGCACAAGAAGACCATCTTCAGACTTTTGACATTTTGAAGCATTCGACACATATATTCACCGAATTCTCGGTAAAAGTCCTTCATATTCCTTTCATTCACCAACTCCTTCTCTAGAATTTTCTTATCCTTAAAAACTTTGCTCCTTTCATACTCATCGAAACGATCACTTAAACCCTTGACTAACTTCTTTACTCCGGACAAATTTGACATCACCTTTCTCACCGTACGATCTATCTCAATATTGTCACAACCTAGGCCCACAAAATGACGATCTTGTTCCTTAAACTTCCTTTTTATTCTTCCTTCAGTATCGATCCTTTCCATCATTAATTTTTCCATATCCCTCATCCTCCTCCAAATCGTCCCCAAATTTGGACACATGGGACCGGTTAGAACAAACTTAGAATTTCCAGTCAAAAGATTTTCAGTAGACGAACTCTCACCGAAATGAAAGTTTTGACCAAACGAAGCGATAGGAGGGATAGGTTGACCATGAGCATCAGGGATAACAGGAGAAGTAGGAGGTGTCTCTTCGTCTTCAGAAATTGGAGGTGGTGGATTATTCAAGTCGTCACCTGTATAAGGCTCAATTACTTCCGCCTCATCATCCATTTCCCAGTCATCATCATTATTTTCCTCCGGATCCTCTTCCGGGTCTTCTTCCGGATCCTCTTCCGGGTCTTCTTCCGGATCCTCTTCCGGGTCTTCTTCCGGATCCTCTTCCGGGTCTTCTTCCGGATCCTCTTCCGGGTCTTCTTCCGGATCCTCTTCCGGGTCTTCTTCCATCCAACCATTTTGATTATTAGGGATATTACCCCCAACCCAGGGGTGAAAACCATCTCCATGACCTACGGGTTGAGCCGGTGCGTTTTCGAGATTTGCAGGAGCAGGCACATTAGCAGGAGCATCGACGTTAGGATCATTTGAGGGTACATTTGCCATGATTATCTGCAATCATGCAAAATAACATATAAGGTCACTATATCGTAAAATCAACTTATATAAAATATGTATGAATAAATATTCATCCAAAATAATTCCAATAACCCATGAATAATATTCATTTAATCTTTATACATAAACAAATCTCTTTTGTTTAACATAATAATCCATATGTATTATATCATCATATATACATATTATAGTATTTACTTCATAAATACTACTCGTCCATGATTAATCAAGCATAAAGCATAAACCATTACTTTAAAAGTAAACTTACAGGGATGACTGGATGAATGCCATGAGGAGCCTTTACGTGCGTAACCCAAAAATAGTCATAGTTTAAGTTTTTTAAAAGTAAACCTAGTTCTCTATAACTTATGGCTCTTGATACCAATCTGTAACACCCGCATTTTCGGGACAACGCAGCGGAACATATATGGGTGTTACTTCCTAGCACAATCACACATAATTCATAAAGAACGACTCAAAAGAGACGTTATAATAACATTGGTCCCCAAATTTAAACAAGTTTGAACAATATCCCATATTCAACATATGGTTAAACCATAGTACCATAAAAGTCGCCCAACATAAGATCAAGTTTCACCAAATACCAAATTGTGTCATAAACATTTTAACATGGGGATATTTAGAAGTTCAAACAAAAACCACGCAAGACCATCCTCGTGAGCTCCAAGTCATCCATCATCCTTGATTACCTGAGATAAAATATGCTAAAAAGTCAACGAAACGATGATGAATACATAGAGTTTTTCATAAACCATAATAGAACACAGTTTTATTTATACATCAACTATACCATTGTGGATCCAACAAGTAATAAGAACATTTGCACCGAGCACATGACACTACATAGCGTACTAACATCAACCACATATGTAATAAATTTATCATTATGAAATAAACAAATTTCCTGCCCCCACACAGGTATCACGCAAATATACCATCATTCTCTAATTCACCAATCGAACCGTTCAAGGGTGAGTTCCCATAATGGATCAGACCCCGTACGGGGGGATGTCAAACCCCAAAAGATCTATCGCAAATGTATTACAGCTCATTAATCCAAGTTCAATAAAGCAGTTCATGAAATTAGGGACTTTATTGCGAAGGAACTCGTGCAAAAATAATAATCCGGGGAACGGGTCCGAGCAAACTAAACCATCTAGTTGTTCATTTTAAAACAAATCATGTATCTCCCTCGCGGGTTTACAATAAAACATTAAAAGTAAAGCGAGTCATGAACTCACCCAGTAAAACAAAACAAGAGCAATCGAAAATTGAGACTACCAGAAACTCCCAGAAATTATTCGAGACCTACATAATATAAGTCGGACATAAAGTAATAAAGTATTTCCAATACTTATACATAGTTAATATAATCACTATTTAAACAATCAAAACATGTGCAAAATTGAACCGAGATTTAACCAAGGTGTTTACCTATTCTAAATAGATATGTAGGAACCTTACTAACACTCAATATAAAAGTCTACTAAGTATCGCTTTATTCAAATCATAACTTATACTAATTGGTCGCGCTTTTAATTTTTCTAAAACAGACGTAAAATCTATTTTCTGTTTTGGGTCAGATTCATGAGAGCATTGATCTCAAACCATTAAGGCTATGAAAGTGAGGCTTTCACCTCTAGAAAGCCCTTGGAGTCTACTTTCCAGAACATTAAGCCAATCATTTCAATTGTTTACCATTTAAGAGAAAAGTTCATTTTACTAACTGAAATCAAAACAAAAACTTTATGTTTTCCAGATTTAAAACACTACACTGCCATCAGTAACCCTTAATCTATAAAAGTCTAAACAAATGAGCTTTCACACTGGAAATCCACTTAAGTCTATTTTTCAAAACATTAGGCCATCAATCATACCATTCACCCAATCCATATGAAATGGATTTTTAACTAACCAAGGTCCAACCAAAAGTTTGGCTAACTCAATCCCTTACGGAAAAGTGCAACAGTCATAATCTACAATAGCTATGAATGTTAGGCCAAGTGCCGGAGTCTTTCTTATGTGATCTAGTACTGAGTCAGGGTGGCATTAAAACCCCAAACTTTTAGTTCAAAAACATGGAGAATAACACGTAATATATTCAAAGGTCCAGATTTGACCCCATGATCGAAATTGACATAACTCCTACATCCGAGATTTGGTTGAGTATCCAATTTACCACATGATCCCCTAAGAGTCTATTTTCCAAATATCAAATATACATTAGGCACAGGCCAAAATGTTTGAGGAAATGGGACGACAACCTGCTGTCCCTCCCAAAACAATCCCCAAAATCCCTTGGTTTCGCCTAATATCTAAGCTTCTAATCTAAGCTTATATTTCAGCCATCCACATACCAAAAAATGATCACATTCAATTATTATCATAAATATCCCCTTCAATACCATGATCAAATCAATGTCAACTTTCCTATGAACATGCAATGACGCATAAAGTTTCATCAATAAACCAATGCATGCTCAATAAACCTAATTAATCAAAAAACAAAACAACTAAAAATAAAGGATACTTACAATGAGGTTTTTACAAGATGATGATCAACAACACAAACCCTATGTGGGTTTGAGCCTATGCCGCGGCACCACACAACCAAGAAACCAAAATCCTAATTTTTTTGACTTAAATCTTGCAACAACTTCTTCAATAACACTTTTTAAGTCATCTTGTACCCAACAATTAGATCAAACCTCAACATATTGATTCTTGAAAAATAATTGATTTTTCTAAACTTGTTGCATGGAGATTTTTATCATTGGAGAATGATTAGGGTTTATAGTGGTGTTGATTTAAGGTAAAAAGGAGTAGATTAAATGGGGTTTTAGAGATCAATTGGTGGTTTTTGGTGGGTTGTGTCGAAGAACAGAAAGAAGGAGAGGGAAAGAAGAAATTTTTTTGTCTGTGTTTGGATTCACAGTATGTGTGTGTCGAGTTATATAAAAGAAAGGGGAAAAGACATGGGTCCTTTTAGGGCCTAATTAGCTAGTGGTGACTTCAAATTAAGTGGAATAAAAGTAATGAAGGGTGTATGTTTTTTGGCTTATTGCCGTACTAAAGCAAAAAGGTGAGGAGTGTGTTTTCCGGCCCACTCTTCTCAAACTAATAATACTTAAAAGTCACAGGACGGCCCTAAACTTTTCCTAGTCCGACACTTTTTCCTAAAACGAAAAATTTAACTCGGTTGCACATGTAAACTTTTAAAAATAATATATTATTTAAAATAAAATATAATTGGCATTCGAGGCCAAAATACAAAGTCGTTGATTTCTCGTTGCTCAAAGACGGTTAAAATTTTAACGCATAGCTCTTTTATTCAAATCCGACGATTTTCTCCAAAATCGACAAAATAATAAAATGAAAATTTTTCTATAATTCAGAAAATAATTATATAAGTCGAAATAAATAATGACCTTAAATTCGGGTTCTTACACTTTTGTTCTTGATAATCTGTTATTTCAAACATCAGAAGAACAGGAAGTTCTGTGGAGAAAGCTTCTTCCTAAAGCAGCATAGTTGCGGCTAAAAGAATCAGGCACTGGTCTCCACCTTAAGGTTGGTTGGCTGCTCTAAATTTTAAAACATGCATCTACTAATCAAAGTTTGAATATGGAGGCTAATATCACAAAAGTTTCATATCTTAGTTCCTTGATTAAGTTTAGATCTCTTGAATGTAATTGATCCGGTATTGGTTTATATTCGCAGTCACCTGATGAGTTGATTGAGATGGCGCATAAATTCAATGACAAAACAGCCCTCCCAAAGTTGTATGGTTCTTAAACATTACTAAAATGATATCATATATCTATTTTTCACTTGGCATCAAGTGTGTCACTGATGGATGCGATTTCACTTCTGTTAGGTGGCTAATTTTGGCTCCTTTGAACTTTCACCTGTTGACGGGAGAACACTGATAGATTTCATGCACACAAGGGGTTTGAGGATGTGCTCCTTGGGCCAAGTGGTAAGTGCAATTAACATCTGTTAACATAACGATCAGATGGTTCAAATTTGCTTAATATATTGTGTTTAGTTTGATTCTAGCACTCTGCTTATTGAACTATTATGAATGAGTGTGTCAATGAGTGGCGCTAACTTTTCACACCCTTGATTTTTTTCTAAAAAAACACATGACTAGACTTCGCTTCACACTTGCATCATTTAGTCTACACACTAATCAACTTTAGAGTTAACAGTAAACATAACTAGCTAGAAAGGAACCACATATAACCATGTACATCATTATATACTTGCAAGAGATATTAATTATTGGTAGAAGTGGAAAGATTTGTAGTAACAATTCAAAACTCAAAACGGATTGGGGTTTAAACACGCCATTTTATGGTGCGTTGTCAACCAGACATGGTTGGGTTTGGTGACCCTCAACACTATAATGTCCTTTTCTAAACCTATTCTGTAGGTAACTGATGCATTATTATGATTACAAATGCAACATGATAACGGTACAGGACCTAAATATACGATAGTTATAAAAAAAATAACATGGAAGACATTCAAAACCATTTCCGCCTTTCTCGACTTTTTAGGTGATACTTTCATTTTGACCCAACAAAGAAAGACAACCCTAAACTAACAGTATTCATTAAGTACATTTATAATTTGTCCACAAACTTCACCACGGCTTGCCCTCCCCCCCGCTCTGTGATTTCAAGGGGGGGGGTTGACCCAAATTATACAAGCTCCCTCCGATAGTGCATCACTCCAGTAACCATGAATGTTATGTGCGAGCCTACAAACACATATTGCAAGCAGTTATAGCAGCAGTTGATGATATAGCTGATTTAAGCTGGCTCAGTAGCGTCATGCTTAAATGTACTGCTAGGAAACACCTCAAACAGTTTATGCAAATTCACTAACCAACAATGATTATGTATCATTTGTATAAAATTAATTATGCAAATCTGTCAACTCAAGTTTGCAATGATCCTGTCTCAAACTTAATATAAATGCAGAGTTGGCATTTATATTTATTGATGAAAATTTCTTTTTTTCTTGCGTCATTGTTGATCATCATACTAATTACTACAACTACGACGCAAGCATAAAAAAGATTCAATTCTTTCTCTCCATATGCTTTAACTTGATAGCATCTACCTGAGCATACACGACATAACAGTGATAACCAAAACAACAATACACATCTAACACACACCAACGCTCGATGTCCCGCAGCGGAGCAACTGGCAACACAAACATGGTTTTGAATACAAAAGAGATCTATACATAAGAAAAATGGTGCACATAACAAATTAACTAGGAAAAAGACCAATCTTCAAAAGTTTATATTTTTTTATAATCATAAACGTTAAAAATTGAGAGAAACATTACAATCGTAACAATGAACGAGGCGTGCCCACACCCGTGCGTTGCACCGGGCTTGGTCTTTAGAAAAATTTGATTGTTACTTATGTGAATCATTGTTAAAAATAAAGTCAAATGAAACCTGTAAAATATTGACGATTGCATTAGTTAGGAAAAATGATAACTTTTGCCTCAGTAATTTGTATGTGATAATATTTAAAAAAAACTTATCCATTATAAAGTTTTCAAATTATGTAGTGAGTGGAATCTTTTTTAGCTGTGTCACTTCATTATGTTTGATAATACAAAAAATAGCACAATCATTTCATTCATGAGTCATTTCATCATTTGATAATTCAGTTGTATTGAGGCCCAACAATTTTGTTAACACAATAAAGCCTAAAAACAAACCCTGACATCTATCACTTACTTACGCAGACACACAAACACTAACACACACTTGTAAACTTATCCCTTTCATTCTTAGAGCAACCACAATGCAAGAAGTCTTCAATGACTTTTTTGTGCGTAATATGTATGACATTTAATGTATTACTACACTTAATAATAAAGACTTTAAAGAATGACTTGTAGTTTTGACAAGTCCTTCTAAAAAGCTTATGTCAAAAAAAGTTTATTGTGCTATGCTAAAAACCCTCTAAAATGACTTTTTAGAATAGTGAAAAGCTATTGGTTGTTTTGTACATCGGAGATGCTCACTTTATGACACAAAAAATCCAAATCTCAGCACATTATTCCACACGAATACACTTATGATAAACAAATCACCAATCCCCAATCAGTTTTTGTGTTCTTCTTATTATTACTTGAACCACAGTACTCACGGCTTTAAGATTGTATACAAACTCATGGGTAGGTTTTGTTTTTATTTATGTTGTTTGATTCTTGTTAACTGCAAGAAAAGAAAAGAATGAAACAAAGTTGTATTGTTCTATACTTATATAAAATTCGAATACCGAAAGAAGTTAATCTTCAAAAAAGATCAATGATTTGCAGAGTGTTTAAAAAATCCTTATCGATTTTTTTAAAAAAAAATACATAACTGAGATCTTGATATTCTTCATTTAAGTTTCCCGAGACGTTGTTGATGGAAGTGTTGTGATGTTGAAATAGTACCTGAGATGGTTGTAAATACAAGTGATATTACTTGATACCTTCAGTTTAAGTTTCGAGCGTTGTTATCGAGGTTATTGATTGCATGTTGTTTTGTTTCAGATATGTGATGTTGATTTGTTTTGTTTATGGTCTTTAAAGATCAGTGCTTGGAAAATCAAACAAAACAAACTGAGATTTTGGTTGTTTTCTTGTTACTAACATGTTATGAGTGCGTAAGATATTCTTATTGTTAACTCAAAGAATATATAAATGTTATTGCAGACACGATATCCGATCCTCGCAAGTCGTGTTCCTGGTGGATAGGTTCACGGTGGCGGTGGAGTTTTGGGGTAGTGAAGACCGACCTATAGGGGAGGTTGGTTGGTGGTTGGAGTTTTGTTGTGGGGATGATAGGTTATTAATAGATTTTCAAAGATGTGACCTACTGAACTTTGGAGTAGCAGAATTTAAGGTGGTGATATAGTTTTGTTCATAAGTGCATGAAATTTGTAAGGATGTACTGATTGAAACTAACTCTGAATTCAACATGGTTTGTTTCTACAGGGACAATTAAGTCGTTGTACAACTTTCATAGAGGACTATACAATGTTATACATGGTTATGACCATTGATATTGAGAGAAGAGTAAAATGGTGTTATTAATAGGCAAAATCATAATTACAGCTATTACATTAAAGGGACCAAGGGATCATTTCTCACTAATAATAAGATAATTCATTATGTAACATTTCATATTTTTAGGTCATTTACGACTTCAATTATCCAATTATTTATTTTTAGGCTTTTGCGCGCTTGCTTTTTATTTAAATCGCTTAGTGAAATCGCGTAAACTAAAAATCAACGTTCAACGTAAACGGACACCAAACAAATAAAAGTTAACGTCAAGCAAGTGTTATATAATTATTAAGAGTATAATTTATAACTTTTCCTATTTTATTTTTAATCGGTTACGTAAAACGCATAGAATTATCGCAATAAATTACATTTAGGCATACCCGGAAGCACCTATACCTATCTATACTCAAACAAATACTCATAATTATACCCACTATACAATTTTTTTTTACTCATTTACTCTTAAAATAAGCCATGGGCCCGGTTATACACATTGCACACTTAATAAAACTTAATCATTCACAAGTACCTTACATTACACATATTTTTAAAGATTGGCACATCATTAGTACCTCACCACTAATCCCATAATACGACATTTACCTAAGATAGGAGGAGAAGACCTCTAACAAATTGTACCATTAACTAACTAGCTAACTTGTTAGTTAAGGATGTAGTATAAAACCATCCCGTTATATAAAAGTAAGTCTAGGTTAATAAACACACAATTTTTCCTATCAGCAAACACTAAAACCTCACTTGTTTTCCTAACCCAACTTACGGCTCATATTTTGTACTAGGGTTTTCATAAGTTTTATTTCAAAGATATTCCAAGTGGTTTCAGCTTTGAATATTAAGTATATCAAAGACCATTCAAGAAAAAGTTTAAAAAAAATTAAAAGCTTGGGTTTTTAGATTACAAGTGTTTAGAAGCAAGAAGATTTCTAGGGAATGACCTTGGTGGTTTGCTTTAACTGGTTAAAGCATAAGTGTAAGGCTTGTGTTCATCATCATACACACTCCAAGGTTCATTTAAAAACCCAAAACATTTTCAATATTCATTTACATATTTTTACAATATTGTTTTACATGTTAATCACCACCTAGGTTGTTTTTTTATGATTTATGAAACATTGTAACATCATGAGATTCGAATTTATATACACATGTAGTGAAATAATATTTAAAATGAAAGTACACACTTTATATAAGTGTTAAATAATTAATAATGTTTAGTTATAAAATTAACTTGTGTTGAAAGTTTTATTCACAAAGTTTATGTACAAATATTATGAGGACACTTTATCTTTGTAATATATAAAACATGTTAAAGTTTATAAACCTATTTAATTTGAATGACAAACCTAATTGATGATTTTGATATCATTTACCTGAAGGATGATTTTACAAACCTAATCGATGATTTTAATAATATAATACCTAAAAGAATTTCAAACCTAAATTGATGATTTTTGTGAAGTGATATTTTACAAAGCAAATCGATGGATGTTTGATATTATATACCTGAAAGATGATTTTTCAAACCTAACTGATGATCTTGAATCATTAACTTAGAAGGAAGATGATTTTAACAATCCTAATCGATGATTTTTGATAGTAATTTACCCTGAAAGATGATTTTTTTTCCATTCAACCTAATTGATGATTTTGATATCATTTACCTGAAGGATGATTTTACAAACCTAATCGATGATTTTGATATTATATACCTGAAAGATGATTTTTCAAACCTAACTGATGATCTTGATATCATTTACCTGAAGGATGATTTTACAAACCTAATCGATGATTTTAATATTATATACTGAAAGAAGGAATTTTCAAGCCTAATCCGATGATTTCATATTAATTACCTTTTATATTTTTAATACAAATACTATAGACATTGATTTAACAAATACGATATTAAAAGCATTTACTTTTATAAATTAAACAAAAACTATTAGGTGGTGATATAACTTTATAATTTATATTATTGTATTTATTTTAAATACACTTTACTTATACGACCTAAAAATTAATTAGGTTGCATTCAGATTACTCGTGACGTTTCACTCATTTGATTTTTCTAAAATCAATTCATTCACTAGAGGTGAGTTCATAACCCCATTTTATACAATTCCAATGATTTACAACTCTCGAGGTGAGAAACATGCATTGTTTTACATTTGGACGCAAGTACACTTTTAATCAAATTACGATTTTTCCTAAGTAGCTATAACTCACTATGCCCATGAATCATGAACTGTTAATTACTCGGTGTAAGCGCGAATGTTATAAATAGATCTATTTGGGATTGACATCCCCGTTCGGGTGAGTAGCGCTCACTAGTTTCGGCGGTACCGAACTAACGGACGTATACCATGTCGGATTTGGATGTTGCGGGTTGAACATCTACACGGGCACATTATTGGCATTAAATTGCAAGTACATACATGTTGTAGCTTCAGTGTCATGAGCTTAGTGCATTCGTAATTACTTTTGTGATATTGTATGTGTTACATTATTGCACACATGAAATCTTGTGGTCCTACTTTATACATTACTTAAACCTGTGAATTCACCAACTTTATGTTAAAGTTTTTAAGCATGTTTTTCTCAGGTAAATAAGAGCATAAGAACAAGGATACATTGGGGTCATCATTTTGGGAGTCAATTTGCAATAGAGATTTAAGTGCATTACATTTTGGAGTATTTGTTATGTATTAAAATCTTTACATTTTCAAGGATGAACAAGTTAAGCATGGAGCTTTTGTAACAACAATTTCATTAAATCCAATGTATCATTTTTAAACGACTCATTTAGAGGTCGTTCTCTTATACCTTGTGCTATTGATCTATGAAGTAACACTCCCGGACCCTTATTCTGCTGCGACCCAATTTGGGGGTGTTACACTTTATATTGTCAGTTTAAAAAAATTTACTTTTAAAATTTATAAACCTTACTGAGGGTTTTCAAAAACTTAAAGTTTTAAAAGTTTGTGACTTAGGTAACAAAAAACCTTAAGTCACCATATTTAAGTTTTGGAAAATTTTTATTATGGATTTTTATAAAATTTTAAAATCTTGTGACTTAGTAACTAACAAGAACCTTAAGTTATCATATTTAATTTTTAGAAAATATTTATTATGAATTTTTAAATATAATTTTTATTTCCTAAATCTCCAGTTATGTTTAAAATCCTATTTTCTATATTCAGGAATCACACGAGCACACAGCCCCATCAAATTACGAGTTTGCCTAAGTAACTATAACTCACTATGCCCATGAATTATGAACTGTTAATTACTCGGTGTAAGCGCACATGTTATAAATAGATCTATTTGTGATTGACATCCCCGTTCGGGTGAGTAGCGCTCATTAGTTTCGGCGGTACCGAACTAACGGACGTATACCATGTCGGATTTGGATGTTGCGGGTTGAACATCTACACGGGCACATTATTGGCATTAAATTGCAAGTACATACATGTTGTAGCTAGCTTCAGATGATGAGCTTAGTGCATTGCTAATTACTTTTGTAGATATTGTATTTTACCATTATTGCACATATGAAATCTTTGGTCTTGAACTTTATACATTACTTAAACCTGTGAATTCACCAACTTTATGTTGACATTTTAAAGCATGTTTTTCTCAGGTAAATAAGGTACGAGACAAGGATACATTGGTGGTTATCATTTTGGGAGTCAATTTGCAATAGAGATTTAAGTGCATTACATTTTAAGAGTATTTGTTTATGTAATTAAAAACTTACATTTTTCAAGGATGAACAATTAAGCATGGAGCTTTTGTAACAACATTTCATTAAATCCAATGTATCATTTTTAAACGACTCATTTAGAGGTCGTTCTCTCATATCTTATGCTATTGATTTATGAAGTAACACTCCTGGACTCTTATTCTGCTGCGACCCAATTTGAAGGTGTTACACTTTATATTGTCAGTTTAAAAAAATTTACTTTTAAAATTTATAAACCTTACTGAGGGTTTTCAAAAACTTAAAGTTTTAAAAGTTTGTGACTTAGGTAACAAAAAACCTTAAGTCACGATATTTAAGTTTTGGAATTTTTTTATTATGGATTTTTTTAAAAATTTAAAAGTTTGTGACTTAGTAACTAACAAGAACCTTAAGTTATCATATTTAATTTTTGGAAAATATTTATTATGAATTTTTAAATAAAATTTTATTTCCTAAATCTCCAGTTATGTTTAAAATCCTATTTTCTATATTCAGGAATCACACGGGCACACAGCCCCACCCCCCCCCCCCCCCCCCCCCCACACACACACACACACACACAAATGTACCCACACACAGGTAGGTGGGTGACGTGCAAGAAAAAAATTATGAGTGCGGGTGACGGGTTAGAGGTATCCGTGCCCATTACTTGTTGATGCGATTCGTAGTTGTTCGCCTATATGCACCATATGTTGCACAAATTTTGAGACGGTTGAGTATTTGTTACTTGAATGCCTGTGGACGAAATCCGTTTGGTTTAGATCGCCTCTTGGTTTACGTTTTGATTCCAGTTACAGTTCAGTTATTTCACGTGTCCAAGTGAAAGTCAAAACGAATTAGATTACACTTATTGCAAACATAACATGGGAGATACTGAAGACTCAAAATGAACAAGCCTTTAACAACTGTCAACCTTGTCCAACTTATACGGTATCTTCTTTCAGTTAAATGGTATGTTAATATAACTCGGTGTTTCCTACAACATCACCCACCCTTTGTGTTTATGTTAGTCGTGATGTTCCTCAAGAGAGTTCACTTAGATGGAGCCCCCACCAATAATTACGTGAAGCTAAATTGTGATGCATCCTGCATCCTTTAAAGTTTAAACCAAACCGTGTGGATCTGGTGCTATTGCTCGTGACTCTATGGGACCGAGTCAAACTATGTAAAACAAATTAGAACTTAAATTATTTTAGTAACATTAATAACTTGAGTCGATAGGATCGCTGCACGTCCCGTAACTCTTAAAAATGAAGTTTTTATGGCCTCCGAAAGTTTAGAAATCAATAAAAACGAATTCTGCACTTTATATTTTAATACTTGCTGATGCGATTTTCGTGAGCCGTTTTGGGCCCTTTCTGGTCCGAATCGGCCTTCCGTTAAAACTAAGAAGTTGTTTAGAATGACGTTTTACCTTTTCGCGAGGTTTGCTAAGTCTAAAAAAGTGTAATTGCAGGCCGAAAAGCTTAGAGAAAATCTGCGTTTTTCATATTTCTTTAGTTACATCAGACCTGAGAAAGGGGCATTTTCGTCCTTTTCTGTCGAGTTTTGGGTCTCGGGTAAAACTAAAAAGTTGTTCAAAATGCCGTTTTACTTTCTCGCGAGGCTTGCGAAGTCTGAAAATGGGCAATTTTGGGTTAAAAACCGAGGGTCAACCTAGAAAAGGCTTTGACTTAATAAAAGTCAAATTTAGTAAAAAAAATTTGTAAAGAGATCATATGAAGTGGTAAGAGTCTTATAAACCTAAGAATGTTTAGGCGAGAAATATTATACTCCATAGGTCGGGTTAGAACTTTTTGTCACCTCTAAAAATAGTAAGGTCGAAAATTAGTAACTTTCTAAAAGTGGAAACTTTTTCTAAATAGAAATTAAACGGAAGGGTAAATAGTTCGTAAGCTTAAAGAAAAACACTTGGGATGTTATTATAAGAGTTTTAAGGCGCGTGTAGGGATTCTAAGCACATGGTTATGTATATGCAATATATATGTACATATTATTTTTTTATATGCAATTATGCATTTACGTGGTAATATTTAAAGCTTCTAATGACGCGCCACTTATATTTAGGTCGTGGTTGATTCGTTGGTGCTTATTCTCTTTATTTGATTTCCTGTCCGACTACTTCTACCTACGGTGAGTTCATAGCCCCACCCTTTTCCTTTCTAATGGTTTTCATAAACTGTTTTCGGGGTGAGAATACATGCTCGTTTACTAAGCAAATTTATTGATTTCTATTACTTAAGCGTTACATGACTAATTCTACTAAAGTTTTTACTTGCTTACTACATGACTTTTAATACATGGTTGTTTACCCATGAATTTACTAAAGCTTGATTGGCTTACTACA
The DNA here is from genome assembly GCA_026074375.1 of Tanacetum coccineum. Classification (NCBI taxonomy): domain Eukaryota; kingdom Viridiplantae; phylum Streptophyta; class Magnoliopsida; order Asterales; family Asteraceae; genus Tanacetum; species Tanacetum coccineum. The sequence continues at coordinate 40,930 of BQNB010049267.1, forward strand.
TGATTTGAGATCACTGAATTCATATATATGAAAACTGAGAGTTTTGAACACATTACTTGTTTTACATTGGACACAAGTGTTTTCCCATTTGTATGCTATTCCAGATCATATTATTGCCTAAGTACCCTTTGCCATTAAGTCCCCTTTTCTATCATGAACCGTTAGTTACTAGCTGGGTAAACGCGAGTGTTGTGGATAGATCTATCGGGATTGACAATCCCCGTCTGGGCTGTGGTTTCTAGATAACCATTGACGCATTTAACATTTGAGGTATTTCGTAGGATGTTTGGCAGCATCTGTATTTCTTTTGGGGCACAAACCTCGAGTACTGGTTTGATTACATTTCATTACATGTTAAGGTTCGGTGTCATGAGCTTAGTGCAATAATATATGTTTTGGACTACTGAATTCGTTTCGTAGTCTACTATTACTTAAATCTTGTGGTCCACTTCTGAACATTACCTGATTTATTGAATCACTACTTGGATTTCGAAAATAATACGTTGAAATGTTGTAACTCTGATGTTTATTAAAAAATTATCAAATAGTTGACTTTTCAAAACGTCTCACTTATAGTCGTTTTCTATAACTTGTACTTTGGGTATTCTGCTGCGTTGTGATTTTTAGGGTGTTACAGATTGGTATCAGAGCACTGGTTATAGAGAACTAGGTCGTTTTCCAAACCTAAACTATAATCGTTTTTTGAAAATTTTTAAGAGTCATTCACCATTGTCCGATATCCGCGCTTGCTTGCTCCCAGGTACATTATATGCTCTCTTTTGCATCTCTATTGTTATTACATTAATAATTAGTATATTCTTGGTTATGATTTCATCCTCCTACGTCTATCTTATGACGTCATACTATTTTCCTTCTATCGGTCGGTTATATATTGACCACTCCGAATATTGCGTACTTCCCGCTTTCTTATTTTCTCCCTCAAATGTCAATACTAGTGTTATATAAGGATACTTGTACATATATGAGCTACTTTCTTCTCAAATTCTTACGCTTATCTTCGGGGTCACCGCCATCTGTATATATATATATATATATATATATATATATATATATATATATATATATATATATATATATAAGAGTAATTCATATAAGTGTTGACTATTTACGGTTACTTTCGTCTATTTTTAGAACTTTCAAGTAAAGTTAGTGTGAAGTCGAATAAATTTTTAG
>BQNB010049268.1:0-42123 GCA_026074375.1 Tanacetum coccineum
CGAGCTCGAAAATCAAGTACAACGCTTGATGGAAGCTCATCTTGCTCCGACACAGCCTACCCAAGTAAACAAAATCACTACCTCATGTGAAATTTGTAGTGGTCCCCACAACACTCAGTATTGTATGAAAAATCCTGAGCAAGCTTCTGTTGACTACACGTCCTCGCGAATAAACGAAGTGGGAGGTAAGAGGTTCACTCCGAACCATGGACCAAGAAATTTCAATGATGCCACCAACACCTGGAAGGAGAAACCAAACTTCAACTGGGCACATACCCAAACCTTCACTAGCCCACACGGCGGTTCAATCTCCATTCACTCCTCTAGTCATCAAATAAAGCTTAAAAAGGCATTACTTGATTTAGACTCTAACCAAGAGAAGATGTTATCTAACCTAAGAACCCAACTAGAGCAACAACAAGACGACATAACCGGCAAGATTAACCTCCTTTGGAAAACTGTTTCCGAGAAACTCAATGATGTGTCTACCCCCGATAATACAGGAAATCCCATGGCTCCCAAAAGCATCGCAGCAATCAGCCATGACGAAAGAGAGGAACTCAGGAAGAAAGGAATCAAAAGCCCATCAAAATTGCTCTCCCCAAAATATTTCTCTCCCGCATCCATAAAAGAACTAAACAAAAACCATTCAGCTCTAAAACGCGTTCATTTTGTCAATTCAATCGTTATCCTAAGCACAGACAGTGATACGGAAGAATAAGACAACTCATCGACCAATGTATGAGATCTTGACCTCGGTGGTATGGTAAAAGAGAGAACAGAGATAAAGGAGCAAGACAAGGAAGAAAATGAAATGGAGACTAACTTGGAAGTAGAAGAAGAAATTAAAGAAGAAGAGAGTGAAATTGAGACTGATGAGGAAGTTGAAGAAATAATCAAGGAGGAGGAAGATGACGGTGATGATTAAAACTTTAACTCATTCCTAACTATGAAGGAATTAACACATCATGAATGGCTATTAAAGAATCCTCGACCTCTATGGGTAAAGGCAAGGATACGAGCTAAAAGCCCGAACAACATCAAAATTTCCTACATGGTCGGTCACTTCTTCAAGAGACATTCCTACATAGACATAGAATCACCAATCAACATCATGTCTAAGCATCAATATAATCAGATCATGACTTATGGGCTTAGATCAAGGCAGAAACCGTCAAAACCCAATAAAATTAGCAACTATATAGGACGAGTGAGGCGTTTAAATTTTTTTATAGGAAGCTTTGCCTACGAATGTGACTTTATGATATTGGGAGATACCAGTAGCATTATCGATTGCCACCTTGGAGAAATGGTTTTTAGAAGACCCTTTATTAATGAAACTGGCCTTGTCTACAATGAAGAAGAAGGAACGGTCATGTTTAAGCAAGATGATGAGAAGATCACATTTAAAATTCCCCACGCCATGGAGATATTTAAGCAAACAAGACTCATGGGTTTAAGTACCGATTCCATACCCCCATCCGCCTATGAAGAAAACTTTTGCCATGGAAGGACGCACTATTAAAAAAGCTTACTTATCAGAGACGAGTACAAGCAAGACGAAGGTGATAGGAGGGGGATTAGGCATTTGATGACGTTAGAAAGAGAGATGATGGATAACAAAGAAGAAGTCACGTAAGGACGTGTGACTTCGAGTCTAGCTACAAGACTCGTTAATAAAGAAAAGCGCTTCTTGGGAGGCAACCCAATTTACTTTTCCCACAATTAGGAGTGTCATGTGTGTTTTAATTCTTCACCATTTGTTTTGTTATGTTTGAACTATCTTGTAATCATGCTTTGTTTGTCTTTAACCTCGTCTTAATTTCAATCAAAGGTGTTTTACAAACAATAAGTGTAGGGGAATTTATCTAGCTTTTGAGCCAAATTCAAACATGTTAAATGAATTGTTTAGATTAAATCGTGTTAATTTTGAGTCATATGATTGAATCGTTAAATCTCAAGTTTTATGCAGCCATTTGTACAGGAATTAACTTATGGAATCAAATGCATAAAATTTTTCATCAAAAACAAAACTTTCATTTTCACAAACTGTGGAGACAACATCACGATTAACACATGACGCCGTCACCACGACACCTGTGATGGGGTCACGAAAACCCTGACGGCGTCAAATGCCCAAGTTGTCCAGAAAACTTAAAGTTTTTAATTATTTTTGAAAATAAAACTTGCATAACATTTAAAATATGCACTCTTCTGTTATAAACTAGCAAAACCCATGACTTTGATAATTCTCTCATCCTATCTTTACTGCTTTATCGAGTCAACCATAATTTCATATTGTATATTTGTAAATCGCACATTTTATGCTTGGTATAGTTGTCTTTGTCATTGATTACAGGTTATATTTGACGAGAAGAAGCTTGAAAGTTCTTAGGAAGTTTCATTAGATGATTCTTGGAGGACGATTTAACCAGTTATCGCATGTTTCTTCTCCATTATTGAGCAAACCAGGGGAGTACTAGTTTCTTTTACTTGTTTTTTTTCCCTTTATTTGTTTTTACGGGTACTTCTATAGAACATTTGGGACAATGTTCAACTTAGATGTAGGGGGAATAAGCCTTAGAAACTATTCTTTCATTTGCCATTTGCTTGTTCCTTAAAATAATAGGTAATATATCGAAACATAGCATAAAAAGGTAATTTTGACACAAATTTTTTTTTTATGACACATACCGACGAAAATCAAGTATTAATAGTGTCTCATGGATAGGAATGTATATTACTAGCACAAAAACCCTCAAAACTTCACCCCAAAAATATGAGGTTCGCCTTTAGATCTTTAAGAATTCGGGTATCCCTTATTGATAGCCAAGATAGTTTATACCTTTAGCTTTCTTGAGTTAAGGTTCGAATGCAGTCATATGTGTCTATTCCGTCGTTAGAATGTGTACGTATGGTCTTTGTCGCCTTTTCTGGAGCATTAGTATCGGTATTAAATTATATGAGTGTACCGATAGTATATTAAATTCTAGAACTTGCTTTTGTGATGCATCCCGAGACTGCATAGTGAGAACTAGGATTTGCTAGATAAGAGGCACTAGGATTAACCCATGTTTTAAAGCCGTAATTGTTATGATGGTCACATCGATCATATAACTATCCCACACCCTTGCCATGCACTCATTTTTAGTGCATGATACCCCTAGTATAACCCTTCGAGCCTATCCTTTTTCACGGTTCTCATAATTTTCTAGTTAATCCGGACTATTAATGAAGAGCATTGTCACCCTTGAACCAATTGTTACACCCAAATCGCCTTAGCCTACCTTGTATGTACTCACTTTTAGTACATTATTGTTTTAACCCAAGTTAATTATTGAGTACACGATTGCTAAGTCCTTATCCTTGTAGATACAGTTTTGGGACGATTGGGATTCATGGTAGTATTCATCTTATGAAGAATTGGGAAAGAAGTAATTTATTACCCCCAATAGAGCTCAATAAGCTCTGTGTTATGTTGATCCACCTTAAATCGGGTCATTAGTTAGATTGTAAATACGAGTATGTAAAAGTTCAAGTGTAGGGGTGTATCTATAAACCCCCATGATGTATTATATGTTTAAGCAATGACAGGGCAAAAGTATACGGAAAAAAATGTATATAAAAAAGTGATAAAAAATGTACGGGCTGCCATTTGCTTATGTTTATGTTTATCATAGAGTCAAGAAAAGAAAAAGAAAGAGATTGATGTAGAGTTTGTATATCTTTGTCTGAGTCCTGGCTTAGCAACCAAATCAGCGTGTATTCATATAGATAATTAGCTAACTCTTTCACCCCAAATTTACCCAAAAGCCACCCAAATGTATCCCATCCGTTTTCGTTTCCGTTAATGTTATCTTACACCTACACCCTACAACCCTTTAAAATCTCTCTTTGACAGTAACGACTAGTACTTGCGCCTAGCGGTAGAGGTTTTGATCCTTTACCAAGCCTATGGTAATTTATATGCTATGACAGGTAATGAGTGTTGGTTTTCCGTTTCCCATAGTTGTTATAATTTATTATACACCCGAGTGAAAGAGAGAATCCCAAACATTTAAGTGAGGTGCTAGTATATACTTTCCGTGCTATTAATTATGAGGTCCAGAAGGTTGTGTTGTAAAATGCTTTTAAAGAGTAGGTTAAATGCCCCCAATATTGCTATTGTTTAGGTAGAAAAGCCCATTTGCTTGAGGACAAGCCAATCCCATGTGTAGGGGTATTTGATGAGGTGTCATTTTGTACACTTTTTCGAGGCTATTTAACCCCTTAAATCATGCAAATATGCCCAAATTATGTGCTTAATCGTTTGTTTTCATGTTTTTAGCACTTGGATGACATTTGGAGGAAATACACGTGACTTGGGCTCATTTGGAGAAGAAACGGACAAGATTACGACTCTACACCAAGAATCATGAAGAATTGTGCATACAACGCGTGGAGACGGCGTCGCCATCATAAAGCGACAACGTCAGGATCTTCATCATGACGGCATCAGAGATCCAGCGACGGCGTGAGAACGTGGCCGACTTAAAGAGGATCTAGAATCATCCATGTGGCGACGGTGTCAAGACTTCAAAGCGACGCAGTCGCATCATTTTTACTATATATACAAAACCGATTTTAGGGTTTTAAGTGTGTAACTTTATATAACTTTTGGGAGACGAACCCTAGTCATTCTACCAGCTTTTTAGGTCGTTTTTAGGGACTCAAAACCCTATTGTAACTACCTTGAATCCATTTTTAATCAAGTAAGATTATTTATCATTAATCATTTAATATGCCTATGTGTTGTTTGATTGATTTATGCTCTTTCTTTCTTTATAACATGTTAGGCTAAACCCTCCTTTATATTTACTTATGATTGCATGAAATTTAGGTTGTAGATCCTTTTAATGTTGCTTCTTGTGAGGGTTGTACGCGTTAGGCTTTAGAAAACTAGCCATAAGATATTAAATTGGCATAGACGTCTAGGGAAACGCGAGTGTGTAGAAAGGATGCCATCGGTAACAGTCTGTATACTACCTTACCCCTAATATGGTTGATCCCTCTTGAGATATTTCACATGCAATTAATATACTCTTAGGGGCCTTGTAATAGTCTTCATACTACCTTACTTGTGTGTTGCCTTCACGGAATATTAAATAGACGGCGGGTTTGTGTAATTCGTTCATGACTTAGGAAATACTTACACAGATCATCACAAGTGTGACAAAGCAACATATCTTGGAGAAGCAATCTGAGGAGTAGTGCATGATTAGGTAAATACATCTTTTTATCATAAAGTTATCACTAGTAGTTTAGATTATATTTAGTTTAATTAACTAAAACAAACCAACCTCTTAAAACCATGATATTTACTTGCTTTCTTAAAAATATAAAAACACAAAAAGAATCTTCTCTCAACCCCTTAAAATTCTGTTAGACCGTGTTCGAGCCTTCCCAACCTATTCCTCTAGAGAACGATAACAACCCCCGAGTCTTGCCTTAGTACACTACAACGGTTAGGTACTCTGCCTAGGGAATTGTAAAGCTTCCTGTGAAGTCTTCACAACCTCCACATCATAGTCAAAATGGTAACATCAAAGTCAACAAAGTCTCGGATGTACACATTTCTCCCTCCAGGATGATGACTAGTTGAGGACTCATCTTACTCATGTGTACATCATATATCAACTGGAACTACTTACTTAGCATCATATACCCATGATTGCATAAGCAATTACTTTGTGAGAAGATGTCGAAAAAGGAAAAAAAATATTCTCTTTACAAATCTCTCTTGATCAATCCAATCCAGATCCCCTTATCTATTATGTCGGCTAATACTGATGACCACTGATGGAGTGTACCCGATAAAATGAACTTGAAACTAAAGCATAATCCCCCAAATTTGTAACTTAATCTTGCACTATTGTTGATTAAAAAATGGTGCAGAGGCAAATCTCTAAGTACCATATACCGAACAAGACAGTATATAAAATATACACACCTCTTGAAACCTTCCACAACTGCATCTGCGTGTGTCACTGAGCACTACAACGCAACTCCTTTAAGTGATAACTATAACCCGTGAGTACTACAATGTAACTCCTTACATCAGGTATAAATAGATAAATCAAGTCTTCAATCTTCAACCGTAATGTTCAAGCAAGCTATCTTTAAAAGTCATGCATCCAACCAACCTCGACTTAAAGATAAAATAAGTACACGCCTTCTAGAACTTCTACTTCAATCCCAAATAAGTAACATCGGACAAGAACCCCGTAGTCATTACAATTTAATAATAGCCATTATGAGTGAAGGTGAATTTTGGTAAGGATCGTTTTTAGTGTAATGTATTATGTTTGTTGTGTTGTTGTTCGTGATTTTTTGATATGATTGTTAACGGATATCAGGCTCATTAAATATAACATAAGCACGACGGTCATTTATACTTTACCCAACATGAAATTGTTTTACTATGCGGCTTAATTTGATAACACTATCCCATAATTAACAAAATAAGCTTGGCCTACTAAACATCCAACTACCAAACCAGCCCAACATTATCATAACTCTCGGCCCAGCTTGTGTTTTACACTAATATCCAGCCCAAATTTCGATTTATTGATCATTCGAGCCCAACACTATATTTGTGTCCGAACTAGGTATCCAGCCCAAATCCATATTTAGGTAACCTCTAATAATTAGGGATATATAATAGAGGAAAAACCCTAATCACCTTTCATAACCCTACACCAAAAGAAACGCGGTCACACTTGCTTCTATCCCAAAATACACCCCTACCATATCAAACACATATCTTCCATCTCACACGAGTAGATCACTGCACCTTATTGCACCATAGCAACAACGAAACACCCCTTATATATCTTGATTTCAACAACGAATAACACATAAGACATGCGACTTCAAGGTCCTTTGGAGGATCTCAGGTAGGGTTCATCATGATTTTTCATGTAATTACCAACGAACCAAAGAGTGATGGTAACATAATTGTTATTCATCATCTTTACATTTGAAAATTGAAAGAGGGTTAACCCTTACATAGATCAATGATGATGTGTTTCTGTGTGAGTGATCTTAATAAGATCTAAACAATCATTTGTACCTCACGAAACCAAATCTGAGATCAATTTATGAGATTAATTTATTTTTTTAGTTTCAAGTCTTGTTGGTGGTTTGGAGATGGTTAAATGATTGTTGTAACGATGGTTTATATAGTATTGTTTTGATTTGATGATGTTTAGTGTTGATTGGTTTAATGATTCGAGGGTGATGTTGTTTGTAAATAAGTTGATGTTGCCTTGTTGAGGTTTAATCAAAGAGTCTGTCTCTTCTTGTCTTGTCCTTTCTTTGACTTTGACTCGGCACGACTTAGTTGAGTTTGACTGAGTCTTGGGTTTAACACAAACCGCGGTTAAGACCACAAAACTTTGGCACTTTCATAACCCTACACCAAAAGAAACGCGGTCACACTTGCTTCTATCCCAAAATACACCCCTACCATATCAAACACATATCTTCCATCTCACACGAGTAGATCACTGCACCTTATTGCACCATAGCAACAACGAAACACCCCTTATATATCTTGATTTCAACAACGAATAACACATAAGACATGCGACTTCAAGGTCCTTTGGAGGATCTCAGGTAGGGTTCATCATGATTTTTCATGTAATTACCAACGAACCAAAGAGTGATGGTAACATAATTGTTATTCATCATCTTTACATTTGAAAATTGAAAGAGGGTTAACCCTTACATAGATCAATGATGATGTGTTTCTGTGTGAGTGATCTTAATAAGATCTAAACAATCATTTGTACCTCACGAAACCAAATCTGAGATCAATTTATGAGATTAATTTATTTTTTTAGTTTCAAGTCTTGTTGGTGGTTTGGAGATGGTTAAATGATTGTTGTAACGATGGGTTTATGATAGTTTGTGGATTTGATGAGGTTTAGTGTTGATTGGTTATTGATTGAGGTTGATGTTGTTGTAATAAGTTTATGTTGTTGTTGAGGTTTATCAAAGAGTCTGTCTCTTCTTTCTTGTCCCTTTCTTTGACCTTTGACTCGGCACTGACTTAGTTGAGTTGACTGAGTCTTGGGTTTACACAAACCGCGGTTAAGACCAAAATTTGGCATGGTTTCTCTTCCTTATAATGACATAAACCGCGACTATTCATGTAAGTACATAAACCGTGACCCTAAATGAAAACACAAACCGCTATGGATATGGAAGCACAAACCGCGACCTATACCTTACACAAACCGCGACCATGGGTTTTACACAAACCGCGACCAGTGATTTTACACAAACCGCGAATCTTCATGTCATAAACCGCGAATCTTCATGCCTAATACACAAACTGTGAATCTTCATCATAAAACCTAGAAAATCTGCTTTGAAAAAATAGTCTTTTGAGCATAGAATAAGTAGATCTAAAATGTTAAACTCCCAACAACCCATAATCTGTACAACTCCCAAATAAGTTTGATAGAAAAGCTCGAAATAAGCTGTTTGAATGAACAAGTACCAGATCTGCCATTTTGAAAGTTTTGGAAAATAAAAGGACCAACAAAAACTTAACAAAAGGTAAGAAATAGACTGTTATGAACCAGATTTACATAACAATACATAAAAACTAAGCCGTGGCTTTTTCCAAGAAATAAGCCCTCAAAAATAAGCTAAAATAAGCTTAAATAAGCTGTTACAGCCCATGAAACAAACAAACACAATACCTACAGATCTGTTTGGTAAAAAAATCATATGAAACCAAAAAAGATCTTATATACGAAACCACAAACACTATAAAATTCAAACAACCTAATAAACTTGAGCTCGTGATACCAATTGAAGGACCTTTATTTTATTAGATTGGTGATATTATGGTGTCGGGTGGCCGACCAAAAAACCTGCCGACCACCACCATGGTGGTGGTGAAGATAGGATAGAGATAGAAAGTGTAGAGAGAGGGTGGAGAAAACCTTGTATAATATTAGATTGAAAAACAATACTTGAACATCTATACCCCCCATGAAGAGACATGGGGGTATTTATAGCCTAATACAAAGTTAACTATCCCACTTATGCAATAATAACCCCTGCGTTATACGCAATGTCTATAGCTTGTCTAATTCACGTGTAAGACGCCAGCTTTACAAAATAATAAGGCTAACATAACCCCTAACCGGTTCGTATCAATTGGTGCTTTCATTAAGAGCTCTCGTTGAGATGGCTTCCAATTTATGGATAAAAAAAGTACTGTTCATCGACACTATTCATCGAGTACTGTTCATCGATACTATTCATAGGTACTGTTCATCAGTAATTTTTTTACTGTTCTTTAAGTTATTGTTCGTCGAAGTACTATTTATGGCATCGGGCGGCAGCGATCGGGACACGAAAGACGCACTATCTAAGCTCTTACAAATGGGTACGGTGGCCGAATACCAAAATAAGTTTGAGATACTTATAAATTGAGTAACGGGGATCTCTTAATCGTTACTTACATCATTTTATATCTCTGGACTTAAACTGGAGTTACAACGGGAACTGTGGAGATCAAGGCCTACAACTTTAGAAGAAGCCTTCTCCTTAGCCTGTATCGCCGAGGCCAGGTTTGAGGAGAGTGTGAAGAATCGTTTTGGACCATCAAAATATGAAGATCCTCAGGGGGCGTTATCTAAGTTGTTGCAATTGGGTACGGTTGAGGATTATCAACGAGAGTTTTAGAACTCATGAATAAGGTTACGGATATACCAGACTCCTTGCTCATCTCTTTCTATATCTCGGGACTTAAACTCAACCTACAACACGAGTTGTTGGTGTCGAGACCAACCACGTTGGGTGATGCATTCTCCTTAGCCCGTATCACCAAGGCTCATTTTGAGGCAATTGCAGAGAAATGGTAGAACATTAAAGAGAAAGCACATACCACTCTCTCATTGCCAATTGAAGAAGTTTCACATGTGGTTAAAAGGCCCTTAGATGATAGTGAAGATACCCTTCTATCTTTGCGAAATGAAGACCCCAATTTTAAGATCCAAGAAAAGACAGTTGAATATGTGAGAGCATTAAATGTTGCACCACTTAAAGTGGTCTTTGCAGGGCCTGTTGATGAGGTTATTAGCGTGATAGAAGATGTTTTCGATATTGATGAGAGTAACGTGGAAGGTATGCAGGTTTGTGACAAGTTTGCCGAATTTTTCGAAGATAAGAGAAGTGTGGAAAAGGTACTTAGTGCAACAAAGTTAACAAAAGGTGGGAACTCCCATTCGGCATATTCTCCGTATCACCTTGATGACAAGGTGAATTTTGAAGGAGTGGGGAATGTTACGCCCTGGGCAGCGGAAGGCAGAAGAAGGAAAAGAGTGAAGTGTTATGTTCAAGGTAGCGGAAGGCGGAAAAGGAAAAATGTTATTGGTCGTGGCAGTGAAAGGCGGTTCGTGATGGGTTGGGATAACCATCATACTTATCTATTGTCTAGGATATGTGTTTAGGAATGTCTTCATTTTTATTTAGGAAAGTCAATCAAGAGTGCTTTTCAAGACAACACCTTGAGGGCAAGGTGGTTTTAAAAGAGTGAGGAATGACACGCCTGGGCCCGAGCCCAAGGCCCTTTTAGCTGTTAGGGTTTTACCCTACTTTTGTCTTATAAATACTCTTGTACTTTTTAATTTATAATCAATCAATCAAGTTAAAGAACAAAATATCTCTAATCTTCTCTTCTCTCTTCTTAGGGAGCTCGCACATGCTATAGTGGTGCAACGTATAGTGGGTGGCTAAGAATATTATAATATCTTTCTTCTTCTTTGTTATTCTTAGAAGGAAGTTCGACATACACGTTTTAAAAGTGATGCCTTATTCCAAACTTTTACAAAAATCCCCTAAAAAAAAAACCGGATTTCGTATTCATAAGCTGTTAGGCTTGGGGGAAGTAGACCGAAATATGTTTTTTGGCAATAAAATATCCCCCCCAAAAACCGGCACCACACACAAGTTGCCAAATTTTTGGTGATACATTTGCCATTCACCTCGTTTTTTTTTATTGTTTGGTACATACGGGGCCTTTTTTTTTTTTTTTTATTATTTCTTCAACATCCCCTAATGATTATTTAGTTCAAGTCTCCTTAAAATCTTCCTAATGGGTCCATTTTTTCTTTTTTGACGTGATTTACTACTTTTTTATAAACACAATACCTTTTTAAATTGGGGCCTGCGGAATATTAAATGATTGAATTCCAGTCTTCACCAAAAAACTACTTTGTTTTTATTGGATCTTTTAAAGGGACGGAAAAAATTAAATATTTGGAATTGAAAATGTAAAAAAAAAAAACCAGTTAAAAAAAACGTAATATAAATAAAACAAATGGGAGGGGAATTATTTCCAAATGGCATTAAAAAAAAAAAAAACTCCATAAAAAAAAACATTGTACTTTGAAGAAAAAAAAACCTTTTCAAGTGCCAAATTTGGGAAAAAAAAAAAAAAAAAAAAAATATAATATTCATTAAAAAAAAAACCCTCTTTTTAAATAAAATATACTTGGGAAAGGATTGGGGGGGGGAGGGGGGGACATGCCTTTTAATTTTTACGTGTTGAAAGTTTTTCCGGTGATTGGGCAAGGTCCGTCTCTCTTATCGGTTTTTTCTCTGGTATAGCCCTTAAATGTCATTAGTAACAAAAGGAGGGTTCCATATTCACTACAAGCCGATAGGAAAAAAAAAAGGTGGTTCTTAGTTGACGGTACAAGAAAAAGTGTCTTTAGTGACGAAAATTCACTGACGACTTTTTATTTGGTCACTATTTCGACAATTTATATTTTTGTTTTATAAGAGTGACGAGATTGTTGGTCACTTATTTGGTATACTAAAAATGATTTTAACATTATACCTATTTATATGCAAAACTAATAAAATTGTTGTCCTTTTTAAATGTAGACTCTGTGCGACTGCACCTCTTGCACACTCTTTTGAGACCCCTCTGGGTGTTGATAAACGAGTAAATGGAAGCTAGGGGTTTTCGTTGTTCCAGTTATCCGGAGAGGTGCGTGAATTAGCTGGGCATCTCCGTGACCATTTCCCAACACTTTCACTGACCACCCCAAGATGTTTAATTTTTAGTGTTGTTGGCTTTGTAATCCTGTATATTTATAAAGAAAGGTGATTTGCACACTCCCCATTAATTGATTTGTACATTCAAAATGTTTGTGTCTTGACATTGATACTCATACGTCACTTAGTGGAGTGTACAAATCAAGACACAAATATTAAAGCATAAATGTCATGACATAAAATTCTAAGTGTGCAAATCAATTGATAGAGTGTACAAATCAAGACACTTTTAACTTCTCAAATCAAACAAATGAATTGCGATCGATTCTTTTTTGATGATACAGATGACGAAGAGGAAGTTAATAGTTTAGTCTTCGAGTATTTTAAAGACGTCTCTTTGCTTTTTCAAGCTTCCACTTCTGCAATCTCAAAAATCACACGAAACCCGATTGATAGAGATTGTCACGATGCTCATGATTGTTTGGTGGCGGCTTACTTCGCTGAACAACCATCGTATACCACAAAACAATTCCGTAAGCGGTTCCGAATGAGACGAAAACTATTCACACGCATTGTTCGAGAATTGACTAACAACTACCCGTATTTTCAACAAACTCATGATGCTGTTGGAAAATGTGGCATTTCCTCTTTAGTGAAGTGTACCTCCGTAATTCGTCAATTAACATACGACGCCATTGCAGATTCTCTAGACGAATATCTACAAATCGATGATAAAACTGCTCGTGATTGTCTCGTTGCTTTCTGTAACAAGGTTATGGAGTTATATGGCAGGGAGTTTTTGCGGAAGCCAACATAAACCGATGTTGAAAACTTTATGCTTTTCACGATGAGAAAGTTTCCTGGTATGTTAGGAAGCATTGACTGTACGAAACGGTCTTGGGCTCAATGCCTAGTTGGACTTCGCGCTCAATTCTGTAAGAGTGATTCCAGATCAGATGCGTTCATTTTATTATAAGCGGTTTTCTCACAAGATTTATGGATTTGGCATGCGTTCTTTGTGTTGCAGGGTCGAATAATGACATCAACATTATATGTCAATTACCTCTTTTAAACAATCTCAAAGTCTGGATAGCACCAGAGGTTCCATTTGTGGCTCACAACGTGAATTATAGATGGGGATATTATCATACTGACGAGATATATCCGGAATGGACTCTTTTTGTTAAGTCTATTTCATAGACAAGATCGAATGATACGAAGCGAATAAGATAAAAGCAAGCGCATGAAGCATCAAGAAAAGATGTGGAACAAGCGTTTGACGTGTTGAAGAAAAAGTGGGCTATAATAAAAACTCTCGCACGGTTGCGAATTTTTTGAAAAATTACGAAATTGATGTACACTTGCATCACATTACATAATATGATTCTAAAAGACAGAAAGAAGGCAATTTCTCCCAAGTTTTATCCAGAGGAACAACATTGTGAAGATGATCTCGTACGATCAGAACAAGATAGGTTACAAGTTATTAGAGAAATACACAGCGAGGAAACTCATCTTTGTCTTAAAGCCGATTTAGTGAAACACATTTGGCATCAAACAAATGCACACAAATTTATTGTAATGTTTTTAATTTTATTTAAATTGTTAATGTAATCTTTTTTTGTATTTAATAAAATTTTAATTTAAAAAAAAGTGTTCGGTCATATGTACAGTCACCGCTACGGGTGTTTGGTTTTTGTTTGATATAGGTGATAGAAAGTTGAGTTGACGCTGATGTGACAGTCTGGTTTAGTATATTTGTGTGGTTGCATTACTATTAGTCTAAGTAAAATTTAGTATATATTGTAGTATAATAGCATACTTGCATACACATAATAGGGTAAAGGGCACGAAAACACTTGTATTTTTTGTTTTGTTTTGTGGGCACTTTTAATTTTTTCTAATATATAAATCATACTTTTGAATTCCGTCATTGTATATATATTTTGTGACCATTTTACCCCTTCTTGTTAATATGAGTGGTGATAGATGAGAATGGTAAAATTGTCACAAAATACATACAATAGACGAAATTAAAAAATATGATGTATACAATAGGAAAAAATAAAGATGGCTACACAACAAATTAAAAAGTGTCAAATTTGTTACACATTTGTGTCATTTGCCCTAAATAAAATGCAAGTGATTCTTTTTACAGTAGTGCATACTGATCGAATGTCATGAACCGTCACCATCGTGTGTGTGTTATGGTACTTGTGGTGTGCACCTAATGTAATATGGTGCATCATGTATGTCGTATGCAGGAAAATGTAGCAGATGAGCCACTGGCGTTGCTAGCAAATAACCATAGACAAGAAGGACAGTCAATGAAGTAGGACAGCGAAAGGTTTTATTCACAATCACGTTGTGAACAGGTTAATTGCATAAGCAAATCAGCCTAAAGGATCTGATCTTTAATGAACAGAAGAATAAACGTGTTAAACACGACAAAATTAATTTTATAATCTGGAAAATCTGAATTACAATGTGCTAAGACGTGGTTTAAATAGACCTAACAATCCTAAAATGACTCAAACAAGGTTTCCTAACAGAATAATAATCCTAATCAAACAAATAAAGATAAACCTAAAATATAATAAGACTCGAGATAAATCTTAATTAACTTCTAATCCAAACTTGATTCTGCCAGGATTATCTTTTATTCCTTTTTTTAGTTTTGGTCTTCCATCATTCTCTCCTTCTTGAAAAGAACTCGACCACGAGTTCTTAATATGAATATAGCACCTGGTCCGGAGGAATAGTAGTTGCACATATTCTTTTCCTTGTTCCTTGTCGAGCACAACATAATATGATTCGTCTTTACTTTGGTTGTTGTTGCTTGAACTTCATCCGAATAAGGACATAGTGTGAACTTGCGACCTCTTTTAGAAAAGGTGTAGGTATTCTCTTTTCCTTTGTGTACTGCATTCAAGTCAGATTGCCAAGGTCTTCCTAACAGAACCTGACAATCCATGTCTACTATACCAAACAGAACCGTGTCTTTGTATTTTCCCATGGCAAAAAGGACCTCACATTGCTCGGTTACTCTTACCTCTCCAACGACTTTAATCGAACCAATCTTGTATGGTTTTGGATGTTTCTCTAGTTTCAACTTGAGACGAGTCACGAGGTCCCGTGAGATGATATTCTCACTACTTCCCCCGTCAATGATAACGTTGAACACATCTTGGTTAATCTTGCACCGTGTTTGGAAGATGTTGTGTCGTTGACCGTCTTCACTTTTCTTAGTACTAGTAAGTACTAATCGTCAAACAAGACCTAAGAAGGCTTCAATATGATCATCATCATCTTCAAAAACAACATTAGGACTAATAATTAATCCTTCATCTTCAGATTCACTATGGGCCTTATCACCTTCAGCTAGGTTAACACGCTTTGTAGCTCGACATTGATTTGAGGTATGACCAACTTCTTGGCACTGATAACACTTTATGCCTACGGGACGAGCATATGGGTTAATAGATGACTTGTTTTCGGCATGTGTAGAGGTAGTGGTTGTTGTTGTCTTCTTCTTTCCACCATCAACTTCATGTGTAGATTTGGAATGATCTACTTGGGCATCACCTCCTGATTGGCTACTACTGCTTTGGTTTTTATCCGTTTTGGTTTTGTACATGGACCTACCAATTCCCTGCTTTTTGATTGTTTGTTCAGCTTTCAAGGCTATGCGAACAGCTTCAGCGATAGTCCATGTTGTTTGAAGAGATATTAGGGCTTGAATATCATATCGAAGGCCATTGTTGAACCCCTCAACTTGTTGTGCATCATATTCGCTTAGTTGATTACGAGATGCAAGTCTCATGAATTCTTCAGCATATTCGGTGACGGTTTGAGATGATTGACGACAATTTTGATATAAAGAATATAACGTTTGTTCGTAATCAACCGGAAGAAACCGCGCGAACATTACTCTCTTCATCTTGCGCCATGTGCGAATTGGTTGCTTTCGTTGACGCCGACGACCTGTTTGAAGGTTGTCCCACCAAGATGAGGAGGCTCCTCTCAACTTGTAAGCAACGTATTTGACTTGGGAGTCTTCGGGAATGTCCATGAGTTCAAAATACTTTTCTGTTTCGGAAACCCAATCAAGAAAATCTTCAATCCCCGAAAAAGTTGGTATGTCCACCTTTATCCTAGGCATACGGTTTCTTTGCTGATTTGCGAGATCAGCGTGTTCACCTTCTTCGTCTTCATCACTTGAGGACCCACAACGACTGTTATCACGTTTTGGTTGTTCGCGAATATTCAGTGCCTCGAGAATTTTGGTATTTTGCTCGATTTGTTGCTGTGATTGTTGTTGCAGTTGTTGTGATTGTTGTTGCAGTTGTTGTTGAATCGCTTGTAAGGCTTGCAAAAGTGCGGTACTATCGGTCATGATCACTAATTTTTTTGTGAACAGTGCGATGAACAGTAACAGTGCGATGAACAGTAAAATTAATTTTTTTGAATAGAACAGCTAAAAGAAAAGAATATAAGGAAAAATCGAGGAAAACCCGAATTGATAAAAGATAGAGTTCGAGAGTGGTGACCTGATGTTAATTTGAGAGAGACCCAAATTGAACGTGGCTCTGATTACCACCTACCTGAAGTAGGACAGCGAAAGGTTTTATTCACAATCACGTTGTGAACAGGTTAATTGCATAAGCAAATTAGCCTAAAGGATCTGATCTTTAATGAACAAAAGAATAAACGTGTTAAACACGACAAAAGTAATTCTATAATCTGAAAAATCTGAATTACAATGTGCTAAGACGTGGTTTAAATAGACCTAACAATCCTAAAACGACTCAAACAAGGTTTCCTAATAGAATAATAATCCTAATCAAACAAATAAAGATAAACCTAAAATATAATAAGACTCGAGATAAATCCTAATTAACTTCTAATCCAAATTTGATTCTGCCAGGATTATCTTTTATTCCTTTTTTTCAGTTTTGGTCCTCCATCAGTCAAGCAATGATGCGGTTGTGGACAAAACAATGGACAATCATGCTCTTGATGAGTATAGTGTCCTGATTGAAGCAGACAAGCTGCGGTTGAATGTCCTCAAAGGTATGATAGACATTTTGACACCATTACGGGCAACAGAGCTACTAGTGGCATCCAAGAAATTACACCTCTCTTTACATGAATGGGGCAAGAGAAGAGACATCCGAATGGGCATTACTGAACTACTGAATAATAACATTCCCTCTTCGTAAATGGCTCAGATGACAGGTCATGGCCACAACAGCGGTGTGCACGTTTGTGCTTTATTTTCATTTTGCTACTTTTGTGCTTTCTTTCTCTTAAGCTACTTTTGTGCTTTCTTTCTCTTATGGCATATTAAACCTGACCCTCACCTTGAGGGGTAATGCCAACTTCCAAGTATGTATAAATCAAAACTGTACAACAATTCCTCCCCAAAGTTTTACTACTGACATCCAAGCAAAAGGGTTTGATAACATTACCATGCATAATTCCAATCAATTTTTTTTGCATAAAACAAGAACTAACCTATGGGTACATACAATTCTAGGAGTAAAGGTCAAAAAATACCCTTGTACAACTATGCTATCAACGTACAATCATTTCAATCTTCTAATCTCCACTTTTCTGTACATAAATGTTGAAGATGGTTTTATATTGAGATTTGCACAGTTTACATTCATGTATTAACATTACAACTTAAGCATGTTGTTCTTTGCTTTAACAATCACACGATGTCAAGGGATCTCGTAGCATCTCCTGGATCTCCTAACGAATAAATAATTACCTTTAGTAGATGGTAAACAATAAAAAGGCCTAAATGCAGGAAACACAACGTATTTTCACTTTGCTATCACAACGCAACATATTTCCAATAGGTTACCAGTTGCATAGATTGGTAGCGAAATTGCATATATGTAACATCGTTTGGTTGTGAATTAAAATATTTAATTGGCAAGACACATCAAGTATGTTGCATACTTATAGTTAAAACCATAGAAGGTTGTGTGTAGAGAAGTGAAATGTATATTGTGTTTATATATCAAGTATAAATCCTGAAACAGTCATAACAGAAATTAGCAGCAATATTCTGTACCTGTTATCTGCAATGCCACCATTCAAGGTTCATCAAGGTCAAGGAGAGTGAAAAAGATATCAACATGTGCCACTGAGTCCTCTTGCAAATTAGCGTGGTAAGATTTAGTCATGTGTTTGTGACACTTTTAAATATCGTGTCTTTTTGCATATGATCTTTGTGTGAAAGAGCAGCCACAGTTGGAGCAATTAATCAGTGGTACCACCTCGTTTTGTTGTTCCAACTAGAACTAATTCAGCAAGAATTCAGGCAGATACAACCTACCAAGGCCATATAAGAAAGATACATGATTTTAATACAATCTTCCTTGATGAGCATTGACATAAAGGAGGTTTATTCACTTCTTAAGTTCCGCAAGACGCCAGTGGCGCCACTATATGTTTTAACACTGAGGTTTAAGTTTCCAAATATACCCTTAGGTACGCTGTAAATAAGGGACTAGGTTATAGAATAGATTCTGGATGACTAAACGTAATGGTATACATAATACATGGAAATGCGAGTTTTCTTATATAATATCATTTTTTGATAGAATGGAATAAACTGACATATAAAGAAGAGTGAGTGTGAAACCAAAATACCTGGTATGAATATCCGACATAACCTATGGATCAATCATCGTCTGAACTTGAGCTAGAACTGAAAGTATCCACCCGTCTCATTGCAATAGCAGGAATTAATCTTTCATGTGGAACACGAAAAGGGGTTTGGCGGGGTTTCGAACATCTTTCACTCGTTGATTCAACATCTTTATTTTCAGTCTCGGTTTGCAAATCATCCATTTCGTGTGTCTCACGTTGCGAATCATCATCTTGAGGTGTCTTTGGTTGTTTATCAGCATTTTCTTCTGTTTTAGAATGCAAGTCAACATCATCATGTGTCCCATGTTGTAATTCATCAGGTTCTTGTGTGTCATAAGTTGGCTGTGTCTCATGTCGCAAATCATTAGTTTTTTCAATCGTATGTTGTGAATTGTCAGGTTGAAAATCAGTTTTCTGTTTCTCATGTTGTGGGTAATCAGTTTTATCTTTCTTTGGTTGAAAATCATCATTTTCCTGTTTTTTATCCGGTGAAGCATCAGGTTCATGTGTTTCATGTCCCAAACGCGTCTCATGTCGCTGTTTATCATTTTCATGTATCTTATATGGAGATTTAGTTTCCTGTGTCTCATGAAGTAACTCATAGATTTCATCTATTTCACGTCGTGAATCCTCAATTTCTTGCGTCTCGTTTACTGAATCCTCAGTTTCCAGTGCCTCGTTTCGTGAATCCTCATTTTCTAGTGTATCATGCTGTGGGTCCACATTATCCCAAAAATCTCGCAGACCATCAACTTCTTGTGTCTCACGTTGCAAATCATCTGGGTCTTGTGTCCTCGGTTCTGAAACATCTTCTTTCTTTGTCGTCCTAGGAGACGAAGAATCTTTTGTCTCAGACAACGAAACATCTTTCTTCTCTGCTGTCTCAGACAATGGATTGTCTTTCTTCTCTGCAGTCCTAGGTGGCCTTACAATAGGATTGGTTTTAATCTCTTTACACACCTTCTCCAAGATTAGCAGAAAATCACGAACAATCACAAACAACCGCAACCCCTCATCTTTGCCAGCCTGTCCATGAAAATAATCCGCCGTACTCTTTACAAGCGCCATTATTCTCTTTTCTTCCTCAAGCATCCACATGACATCCTTTTCAGTATCTTGCACAAAATTTGTCAAGATCACAGAAAACTCATCATCATTGTCAGAGTCATCATTGTCGCTCTCACCATTGTCTATTTTCTTCAGATCCGTGTCTAAAAACTCACGAGCTTTTATTAGTGCATGACCAAATTTTGATACTGTGCCCGTCAACCCATCAGAATCAAGAACAGCTGCTTTCTTAACATCCTCAAGCTCGTCACACAAACTTGAAACCACTTGAAGGCCAAGATTACGATAATATTCATCAGAATCTTGTGAATTATTAGCAGATTCTTCCAGAAGATCCTTGGTTTTCGAAGCTCTTATCCCTTCTGCACGAATGATCTCCACTACTACAAAATGTAAAAGAGTCGTTTTACCATCAACGCCTTTCACATCTGAAAGTTTCAAGAGTGTGTCAAGTTTGAATGCTTGGGCACTCCCGCGAAATGTTCCATCGTTCATACGGTTCCCTGTTTTTAAAACTGCTTCCAAAAGTTTAAGGAACAACCGGCTTTTCTTTAGTTCTTTACAAGCAGCCTGTCCAACGTGACCAGACATAACACAAAGTTAGACAATAAATATGAATATAAAGGTTACTGAATTTTTTGCCTATATAAAACCATCAACTTTCAAAAGTTGGCACTGAGAAAAGTCAGCTGAGTTTATTATAAATGTTCACAGTTTTGAGTGTTCATGCTTTATATTGAAAACATTTGAAAGCTTGGTGGGGGGTTTTCTTAAGATAATGTATAAGAAGGTCGCACAAGTATTCAGATTTTTCCTTAACGCTAGCTATAGTAACACTGCGTTATTCAATCTAGCTTCATTTGTACCAAATCCGGCAATAAACAAGTTAGATGACGAATATACCCTCAAAGTGGTTGGTAAAAGAAAAAAACATTTCATTACTTTTTCAATTATGTAAACAAACAAAAAAAATATTCTACATTATATCAAACAACCGAAAATGAGAAAACTTTTCGTCATTCCAACAATTTTTAGTTCTTTACTTTAAATTTGGTATAAAATAAACTATTTACATAAAGTAGTGTCAATAATTGGGTAGCCATAGAGAAAAAAGTTGAATAATTGGGTAGAAAAAATAAAACACAACAAACATAAGTCTCTCATGACTAGCTAGTCGTGGATAAAATAATAGATGAGGAGGTCTTAAGTTTTACCTCTAATGTTTCGAAGGACTCCTTGATTATATCTAGCTCCTCTTGCAGTGTGCACATAAAAAGCAAAGACTCGAGCCTTTTATAAGCAAATGGTATTTCAACCAGCTTCTTTAGAAACCGCTCTGCTGTTCCCCTTGGCTCAGGAGAAAATTATCACGTTATATAGTTCTTAGCTTCAGTTCTCCTGTACGGTGGTTGCCTTCTTTAAGCAGCGTCTGAATAAGTTTCGACTGGGAAGCGAGTTCCTATTATGCTTGTTTCTATTAGCAGCGATAAGATATTACAATTGTCGCTTAATATGTATCAGCTATACCATGTACAAAATATAAGCACGAGCACACGGTTAATTGTCTCAAAGAGTTTTCTGGGACATATAGACAACTTGCCTTTTCAGAGTAGTTGGGCCAAATAACTTATAAATGGGTCAATTTGGGTTGCGTTTATCTTGAACGGATCAACCAGAAAATTAAGTAAAGGGGAACAGGTCATAAAGGTTGAAAGATGCCAAAAGCCTTTATAGGTCAATCCGGATCATTTTTTACCATACTAAAAAAGGACCTATTTTGACTGGTTACTACAACACAGAGAGATGAAGTGAGAGCTAATATTATTGAAGGAAATAAAATATTACCTTCATTTAGTGCATCACAAACTTCATTAGTTGTCACATTTAGTGCTTTCAAAAGAATTGACAAATTTTGTGCCTTCTTTCCATCAATAATTTGAACAAAATTCGAAGAGGGGTCTTGTGATGCTGAGGTCTTCTTATTGTTGGCTTTGTTTTTCTCGGCTGCGGCATTATATCCGAATAAATTTTCTATCATTTCTTCGTTAAACCTATTCATCAAAAAACATATTCTGTTTGAGGCCACTCAACTATTTAATCTAATTAATAGACCACTTATATACAATAAAGAAATAAAACTTACTGGAATGAGCCTGCTCGAATTTGATTCCAAACCATTGCTTGATCAGGGTTAGTCATAACCTTATCCCAAAAGAACGGTTTTAGCTTAGCTTTATTAGAATCATCACCATCACCATCGCCCTCGTCTGATCCTCTTGACTGACGTGGCGGTTTGAACCCTGCACCAGGTGGTTTAGGCGGAGGTCTAACACCACCTGGAGGAGGTGCAGGTGGTGGGATTGGACCTTTCTTTAGTGGCGGTGGCGGTGGGGGTGCTTTCACAGATGGCGGTGGAGGTGGTGGTGGGTGTCTTGCTGATGGAGCCCGTCTAACTGATGGAGCTCTAATAGACTGAGAACTAAAAGGAGGTGGTCCCGCAGCACCAGCTGGCGATATATTAGGAGGTGAAGAAGTATTTACAGTTGGACAACGTAAAGACAAATCTTTTCGTCCAGGTGGCGTCTTTAGAGCCAGGTCAGGCCTGCCAGGAGGTGGCTTTAGAGGAGGCACTCCAGCAGCACTTAAACGATCTGGTGCAGGATCTAATGGTATTCCTAATGATACACTTGAATTGACAGAAGAAAATGTTTTGTGCAAGTCTGAACTCGTATTGACAGTGTTTACAGGATCCTTAACCAACTTATTATGCATACTATACGAAGCTTTTTGTGAAGAACCTGAAAGATTAAGATCAGAAACAAATTTGAGAGGTCTCGTACTATAATTACAGAAACAAGTTATTGCTTAGAAAGTAAAGAGTTGCTGATTTTTGTATACCTAACCATTAACTTCTAAACTTTAATTTTAAGGTAAATTCAACGTTTTATTGCTTAGAAAGTAAAGAGTTTTTGCTGATTTTTGTATACCTAAACATTAACTTCTAAACTTTGATTTTAAGGTAAATTCAACGTTTTAGGAAAGTCCACGTGGTCAACTTACTGAGAAATTATCCACCATGTCATCCTTATGAAAGAATAACTAGTTTTTTCAGGGAAAAAAAAATAAGATCACTACTCAAAACACAAACCGGGCCAAACTTTGTCAGCTTTTTATCGCAACCAATGTTTCCCTATTTTTGGTACGAGGGAAAACCCACAGACCACCATTAATGACTTGACAGGTAAAACCCTCGACTCTACCGACGACCCCCAAGACCCATGGAGTCTGCTAAATCACTAGCCCTCTACAATTGTGGATTATATGGCTAGGTCGGGTGGCCCTAAAATTTTGCAGCTAGTAGGATTCGAACATTAAAACTTCATATATGGGACTCTCAAGCCCTTACCACTAGGCCGCCCCTTTGGGGTTAGTATTTCCATTAAATAGTATTTCCGGTAGTATTCCTGAAAAAACCATTAAATGCTTTTTTAAAGCCTTAAACCAAAGTTTTTGAAAGTTAAATGGTTTTTTCAGGAGCATAAGAAAGATGGTTACTCAAAAGTGAAGTCAAACAAAGTTTGGTTACCAATTAAGAAACACAATTCGATCACTCACCCATACTTAAGCTGACAAACGATTTCACATCATTTTGTGTACCACCATAAGTCTTAGTATACCAGCAAAAGAGCAATGTAGCCAGCAGAAATGTTAAAGCTGCAGTAGAAACAACAACAATGATAATTGTTGTATTATCGATACCACCACCATCACCTGTCTCTGCTTTAGAAACTCCAAACGGAATTGGTTCTATATCATCCTCCCATGAAAGAGAATAATCTTCTTTTTCATCCATACAATGAGGCTCGCAATTTGATGTCTCAAACAACTTTCGCCGCATAGGCATAGTGTTAACCTGCAGCTAACATATAGTAACACAAGGCATTAATATATTCTTCTCAAGTAAGGTTACAAACACTTTATGGTAATGAAAGTCAAAACCGAAAATTAAGCTGTCTGAACCAATTTCAGCAGTAATTCAAGCTACTAAAAATTGACAATGATGATACATGTACATTGAAAGTTCCTAAGAGAAAAAGTACCTCAAAGTAGTATTTGAGGTTGCTTAATTAAAATTGGGCATCTACTTATTGCTTTTAGAATCAGTATGACATAAGCAACAACAGTATTCTCATTCAAAATAACTTATTTTGCGCAGAAATAAAGAGATAAACTGTTTGGAAAGCGATCTCAAACACTATGAAAACTTCCTATCTATTGTATCACAACATGATAATCAGATAAATAGCTTTCCCAAACACCCTATGTGTAATCTATAGGGAGTGTTTGGTATTGCTTATTCAAACTAGATATTTGATTATTATGACTGAAAACAGCAAATTTGGTAGTCAAAAAGCAATAAGCTAGAAGAAATACCAAACACCCAATCTAAGTTCAGCATATGATCATGAAGAGATTAGTACCTTTTCGTCACTTATATCCTCCTCCAAATTGCTTAGATTACCAACTGGAAATGTTTGTGCATCTTTGTCGATTTCTGAAACCATTGGTGCTGCCAAAGGGGAAAGTAGAACAACAATTGCTAGAATGAATGAAACCATCCCTTTGGCACCCATATTTTTTCTTAACTCGCCGATGTAGGTGCATGCAAATTATACAAATTATACATATAATGAAACCACATATCCCTATATGACCATGCAAAAATGATCATCACATTGTGCATAACATGTCATAAGATCATCAACCGGGGGACAAAACGTCAAATTCAGGGTTCCAAAAACCCATTTCCGAAATTATAAAAACAGAAACATTCGTAAATAAATGGATCCGTGGGCGGTAATATGAACGTGGACGAATCAAGATGAATAAAAAAAAACTCGGGCAGGTTTGGATTTCTTCCTTGTTATGAATCTTATGATGAATATCTTTGTTCAGGAAGTCAGCTTTGCCAGTTATTAACGTTTCACAAATATATTGCGATTGTAAATATGAAAACTTCTATAAACGTGTTAAAAATCCTTGGAGGGGGTGTTTGAGTAATTTGAGGGATAAAAACATATAGTTAGGGTTCAAGAATGCAGAAACCTAACGTATCATGAAGGTAGTTGACCGTTATAATATGTCCTCGTATATGGATTAACAAGATGTTTAGATTTACTTCTTTGCATGTTTTTTCATTTGTCTGATTTTATTCATAGTATTATTATTGGGAAATTTGCAAAACTTACATAGAAGATGACACATTTTTAACTTTGTGTTATAATGCTAAAACTAAGACGCATATTGTCCTTTCGTAATGCATTTTGTGTACGTTATTATTTTTGACACTTTCCACTGTTATTAGTCATTCTTTTTTTTTCTTTCATATTTCTTCCTTCATTTTTAGCCAAAAATCTTCAAAGTGGTTCACAAAATTGCTTGTATAATTATCTACATTTCGACATTCATTTCTGTTGGTTGTTGTGTGTCTCAGATCAGGGTGAAGATAATTAATAGCCTAGCTAATTACCAAATATTGTTATCGGATATCACTTGAAGTCGTGTAATCACTTTCCAAAAAAGATTATTCGACCCTATGCCTGGTATCACGAATACCTCCTTGGGATAAAACCAAATGTTTGTTCTTGTTCTAGGCACAGATCAAGAACCCTGCGTTTCTATGTGTTTTTGTTTTATGTGTGTTTTTTCATGCAATTGTGATCCCTATTAATAGGGGATTTACTCAAAACCTAGTCAATGGAAATAATGAGAGATTAATGGGCAATTAATCTCTTCCATAATTATCCTTCATAATTTAGAAATTAGTGGTTACATGACCAAATTAAATATATGGTCATTTAATACAGTCAAATCTGCTACTTAAATAGGCAAAGTTGTTACAAAACATTTAATGTTGTTAAACCTACCACTTAAATGTTTGTAATCACCCATTTAATTCTAATCACTAAAAAGTCAGGAAAAATCAGTGACTTGATGTGTGTACACTCCGTACACTACTAGAAAAAATGTCATTAGCAACAATTAGAAATCGTTGCTAAATTGTGCATTTTGTATCTAATTTAGCAAGGAAAATGTTAAGATAATTGCAATTTTTTTAGCAACAAAAAAATTAGTTGACATTTCTTCAAATGATCATAAAAATTGGTTGTTAATTTAGCAACGACTAAATAATTTCGTTGCATTCTAAAATTAGCACCCGTCAAATTAGCAACTAGCATCAATTTTGGTGTTAGTTACTAATTCGACGGGTGCTAATTTTTGAATGCAACGAAATTATTTAGTCGTTGCTAAATTAGCAACCAATATTTATGATCATTTGAAGAAATAGCAACTAATTTTTTTGTTGCTAAAAAAATTACAACTATCTTAACATTTTCCTTGCTAAGTTAGATGCTAAATGCATAATTTAGCAAGTGGTACCTCCAAACCCATTTCCAAGTATGATTCGATTCCCACAATTGCATTAAATTTTCAACAATCCTCCTCAATTTAGTACAATTCATTTGCATGAAAAATTGAACATTAAACAAAACAAGTGCATAAATGAAAATGTCATGAGGATTGAATTTCTATCTTAGTAAATTACACGTTCAAATATTCAAAAATCAGGGTGTTCTAAGAATTGAACCCTTCAACCCATTTGAATACCTGAAGATAAAAGACACACAAGTTTTCAAACACATAAGAAACTCCTGACACTATACAAGCCATGTGTCCATATCCAATTCATAAATGTTGTAAGAGCCAAAGTCCATGCTCTCTGAAGCGGCAAAACCTCAACATTTACATAGGTGGTTCCTCTTTATTCATGCTCCTGCTAAGCACTTTTTCATAGAAATTAACCCTTTTCAGCAGTTTCCAAGCGCATCCTTGGGATGATATGTAAATATATGTGCTTCAGTCCTCTGAACGTTCAGCTTTCCACATTGAACTCAGCTACCAAGTTTCCTTAGTAGGGAGTTGGGTGTCCTAGCATTCAGCGACTTAGTTGGACTTTAATCACATCCCTTCAACAGACTTTATAACCAAGTCTTTAGCCAGTCCCTTCGTCAAGTGATCATCTAAGTTTTGTTGATACCTCACAAACTCTATAGATATCACCCCATTCGTGATCACCTCACGAATCATGCTATGCCTGACACCTAAGTGTCTAGACTTCCCATTGTACATTTAGCTATAAGACTTTGCCAATGTAGCTGCACTATCACATCGGATAAAAATAGGTGCTATAGGTTTGGACCACAATGAAATCTCAAGGATCAGGTTTCTCAACTATTCAGCTTCCTTACCAGCAGCTGCTAAAGCCACAAATTCAGACTTTATTGTTGAACTAGTGATGCAAGTTTGTTTCTTGGAAGCCTAAGAAATTGCACCACCACCAAGCAGGAATACCCAGCCACTGGTAGACGAATTGTCTTTAGTGTTGTTGATCCAGCTTGCATCAGTATATCCTTCTAAAACTAAAGGATAACCAGTATATGTCAATCCATAGTCCATGGGTTTCTTTAAGTACTTTAGTACTCTCTGAATTGCTTGCCAGTGTTGAGTACCAGGATTACTAGTATACCTGCTCAGTTTACCCACAACAAATTCAATGTCAGGCCTTGTACAAGTCATGGTATACATTAAGCATCCAATCACCCTAGAATACTCTAGTTGAGATACAGCCTGACCATTATTGGGCATTAGCTTCTCACTTGTATCCATAGGAGTACTCAATGGAGTGCAATCAAAGTAATTGAATTTCTTCAGTGCCTTCTTAATATAATGAGACTGAGAAATTGCTATTCCATTACTTTCATGTTTGATCCTTATACCCAGGATAACATCAGCTTCCCCCATGTCCTTCATAGAGAACCTTGATGACAAAAATTCCTATGTTAGGTCAACCTGAACTTGGTCAGTGCCAAAGATCAGCATGTCATCAACATATAGGCAAATGATGACTCCTTTACTAGATTAATCAAATTTGCTATATACACATTTGTCATCTTGGTTAAGTAAATAACCATTAGATAAAACCACTTCATTAAATTTTTGATGCCATTGCTTTGGTGCCTGTTTCAGCCCATATAGAGACTTAATCAATTTACACACCTTGTTTTTATTTCCAGGCATGATGAAGCCTTGAGGTTGGTTCATATAGACCTCCTCATCTAATTCACCATTCAAGAAGGTTGTCTTCACATCCATATGATGAATAATTAGATTGTGAATTGGTGTCATAGCAATCAACAGTCTTATGGTACTAATACATGCCACTAGATCATAAATATCATAGTAGTCTATCCCTGACTTTTGTCTAAAGGCCTAAATGACCAGTCTTGCCTTGAACTTTTTAACAGTTCCATCTACCTTTAGTTTTCATTTGAAGATCCATTTGCAACCAAGTGGTTTTCAACCTGGAGGTAGATCAGCCAACACCCGTGTTGTTGCTTATGATGGAATCTATCTCATCATTAATTGCTTCTTTCCAGAAAGTAACATTCTGAGACCTCATTGCTTCATCAAATGTTTTGGGGTCATCCTCAACGTTAAAGCAATAGAAGTGTTGGTCAGAGACCTCATCCCTTGTTCCTTCAATTAAGTAAAATTAAAATTCAGGTCCAAAGTCCTTTAGAGTCCTATTCCTTTTGCTTTTTCTAAGCTCAAGTTCAGGTTGCTGAACAACCTCTTCAGTGACCTTTTCAGTGCTCACTGAATCACCAACGTCTTCAGTTCCACTCGGAATCTTAAGCCTTGGTCTAAGGACTGAAGATAATTTATTCTTATCAAATATAGCATCCCTTGACTCAATTATTGAGTTAATTATAACTGGTTCATTAGGTTCAATAACGTAGAACCTAAAAGCCTTGGAATGCTTAGCATATCCAACAAAGATGCATTCAATGCCTCTTTCACCCAAAGTTTTTAGCTTTGGATCAAGGAGTCTTACAACTGCCCTATAACCCCAAACCTTGAGGTAGTTTAGGTTTGGTTTCCTTTTAGTCCATAGTTCATAAGGGGTAATCATGTTCCTTTTATTAAGAACCCTATTTAATAAATAGCAAGTTGTTAACATAGCTTCACCCCAGAACCTTGACTCAGTCTTGAGTAGGACAATATGAAATTAACCATTTCTTTTGGTACTCTATTTTTCATCAGATGTACCATTTTGTTGTGGAGTATAAGGGGCATTCGTTTCATGGATAATACCAGCAGACTGAAAATACAGAGTATCCATGTACTCACCTCCCCTATCAGTCCTGAATCTTTTGATCAAGAACCCTTGTTGTAATTCAACTTTAGTTTTAAACATTTTGAATTTATCTAATGTTTCATCCTTAGTATGTAATAAATAAACATAACAAAACCTAGAAGCATCATCAATAAATGTCACAAAGTATTTCATATTCACGTTTTACATTATGGTTTCTTAGTAATTTTGGTCAGCATGCAAGTCTTACACTTTTTGGTGTCCAATATTATTAACAATATTGAGCCTGAACATTTAATTACACAAATAGCCAAAACCAATAAACACACCATGTTAGACAAAACAAATTTATCAGATTCAAATTCAGTTTCTTTTTTATAACTACAATTATTCAAAATACCACTTAAAACCTATTTTTTCCTAATATTAGGAACATGCAAAACATTAAACAGGAAACAGTCTTTCCAGAACTAAATCTAAGATCTACAGAACCACGTCCAATCACTGTGGACAACAACATTTTTACCATTTGGCTTGTCACTATCTTGCACCCAGAGGGACTCCTCAATGCGCAGATGACTGCCCAACTCAACAAGAGTTAACTCCTGCTTCTTATGCTTGAAATCTTTCCAAGAAGAAGGGAGTTTATCACTGATACAAGAGACCTGAATAGCCTCATCCATGTTTGTTTTATGTTGTGTAAACCTTCCAAGTATACCAAAAAGTTCTTTGTATTGTTTCCATAACTGGTCTTGAATCAGTCATTTTATAATTTGTGAAATTACTTACAAAGAACTTCTTACTTGATGCATCCCCAGCCATATATTTAGCCTCCAAGGAATCTCATAATTCTTTTCAAGATTCAAGATTTTGGTAAATATCAAATAAGGAATCAAACATACCTTTGAGGATTAAACTTCTGAAAACATAGTCATCATTGTCCCACTTGGCCCTCTTCCTGATTTGTTCCACGATAGCATTCTCATCATCTTCAGGTATAGGAGTAGTGACCACAGACACCACACTCATAGCAACAACAACCATTGATTATCACAAAATAATCTTCTTTGATTGTTGGTTGTTGTGTGTCCCAGGTCAGGGTGAAGATAATCAATAGCCTAGCTAATTACCAAAGATTGTTACCGGATATCACTTGAAGTCGTGTAATCACTTTCCAAAGAAGATTATTTGACCCTATACCTGGGTATAATGAATACCTCCTTGGGATACTTGTTCTATGCACAAATCAAGAACCATGCGTTTCCATGTGTTTTTGTTTTCTATGTGTTTTTTCATGCAATTGTGATCCCTATTTATAGGGGAATTACTCAAAACCCAGTCAATGAAATTAATGAGAGATTAATGGGAAATTAATCTCTTCCATAATTATCCTCTATAGTTTAGGAATTGATGGTTACATGACCAAATTAAATATATGGTCATTTAATGCAGTCAAATCTGCTACTTAAATAGGCAAAAGTTGTTACAAAACATTTAATGTAGTCAAACCTGTCACTTAAATATTTGTAACCACCCATTTAATTTTAATCACTAAAAAAGTCAGGGAAAATCAATGACTTGATGGGTGTACACTCTGTACCTCCAAACCCATTTCCAAGTATAATCTGATTCCCACAATTGCACTAAATTTCCAACAATTTCGTTTAACTTTTGAATTTTTTTAGCAGGTCCGGTATAACCATTCTACTCGATGGTAAGACCAAGTAATTTTGTGATAGTTTACGGTTGATTGTTAAACCCTTCTTTTTGAAAACGATTGCATGGTTGTATCTCATGTGCTTTTCTATCGTTGCACATACATATTAATTACGAAAGTATTACGAAGCTATTACGAACAACAATTGGTAAAAATGAGGTAATAAGTTTTTTTATTCAAATTTTAGCCATGATTTGAGTAATATCAATTTTGTTCTCCCCTTTCTTTTCTCCGAGCCATTTTTGATCCGACCGTGTATCATTCAACCAACCCGAACAAGTGATTATTGTTCAATTTAAACCTCATTCTCGAATCAAGTCTAAGGTTAGTAATATAATTGATTGTGATTTTGTTATGATTTCAAATAACGAATCATTTAATTCCATTTTATGTTGTGACGACTTGGTTAATTTTTTGTAGCATTTACTCGAACGGGCCTACAATTCTGTATTCAAGCAATTTTTCTCGATGAATAGATTCAAGTTTTGAGGTTCTAATACATGAGTTGCCCTTTCTGTAAGGTGTGTAAGCAACCAAGACCATTTTCTGAAGTACATTTTATCTTTGATAACAAGGTATGTAAATTTGAGCGTGACGAGTTTTGCCTAATTACCAGGCTTAATTACTCAAAAACACCATCTAATGATGAAATTAAAGCACATTGTCAAGACGATTATGTCATTGTTGAATTTTTTTAAAAGCAAAGAACTAATTAAGTGATAAAAATTATGTTAACAATATAAATTCACTAAACAAGCACGATCGGGAGGTCGGGGAGGATAAAAGTGATAATAAGCGATATTTATTAGATTAGGAGAAAGGGAAAGATGTGTGTGTTTTTTAGAGAGTAGAAGGAGAAAACACACACATACTTATGAGATACAAAATGATTATCCTCACCCTTCCTTGGAAGTAAGGAGGGAATATATAGGCCTTGACACGTTATAGTTACAACAAATGATTATTCTAGTCCCTGTGTGTCTTGCCTATATTTACTAAATGTAATTCCGTATAAGTCAACAAATTTTAAGGCTAACAATCTTTCTCCAATATGTAGACATACGGAATTAATTACAATGTTCCTAACAAGTACAAAATATAACAAAATAAAGTCTTCCAAAGCGCTTCCAATGCTGAAGATGTCTTCTGTGTCTTCTGGTCTTGATACTTATACTTCAGCTTGGATCTTATGTGTCATTACTTGTTCAGGAACCATTGCAATAAGAATGAGTTGGATTAACTTCCCCCTAATTCATGCAACATGTCTTGATATGCTTTCTTCATATACTCCTTTTTGGCGAAGTTTCTGAATCAGCTTCCCCCCAAACAAACATCTGTATCTTGAGCAGATTCTGAAACTTTGATGTAGATTGAACAATCTTCTATCTTTGTCATTAACATGCACAACAGAATTTTGTATACGAAGAAGCCAACCACACCAAATATTGATGCTTCTATACTATTTCATGACATTTGGTCTTGATGAATATCCGTTAGGGGAACATGCAAGAGATTAGCAATGAATCTTCACACAAACCATACTAAGTGAAGTAGAATACACTACTTCCCCCTGGAAGTTGAATTGATAACTTCAAAGTACACGCTTGCCCCCCATGATGGTTGTGAACTCTCGAAAGCATCATTGTCGTATACGCTTATATACTCGAGAAGTTCTTGTCTAAAGCACAAATCTTGAAAACTTATGAACATCGTTGAAGAACTTTGAAAATTTTGCTTAGACTGTGAAGTACCATTGTCCTTTAATAGCATAATAATATCCCGTGAGAATTGTTGATCACACCTCTACCCTTTAAACTCTCTGGCTAACTTACCAACCTCGTATTCTGTCGGCTATCTGTTGTGACCACATGGTGAAGTAAACCCGATATTCTAAACTTAGAACTGAAGTACAATCCCCCAAATTTGTTACTTAAGCTTGCACTGTTGTTGATTGAAGAACAATGCAAAAGCAAACCTCAAAGTACCAACATCAAATGTATAAGAAGTACAACACCTATTGAAACTATCCACATCTGCATATGCGTGTGACACTAAGCATTACAACGTAACTTCTTTAAGTGATAGCTATACACTATGAGTACTACAATGTAACTCCTCACATCAGGTATAACTAGATAATCCAAGTCTTAATCATATTCCTTCTGTGCTCAAGTAAGTCATCAATCGATATAGTAGGTTTAAAGAAAAGGGGTAGAAAGTAGAAGGAAGTCTTGATGATGTAATATGTAGACACCTTCATGAAATCCCACTTTAATCACAAATAAGGGATACCAAATCAACTCCGTGATCACTTGACATTCTTAATCCGAATCCATAGTCGTTTGTCATCGTTTTACCATTAAGTGTTGTGTTTACTTTGGTGTTTTGTTTGAATGTCGTTAACTAGGACAAAAATGTAATGAATTGTCATGAAAGGATACACTTTGTCTAGCCAATCTTATCATTAAAGCATATATTCGAGAAACAAGGACTAACAGTGTAATAGGTTTAACAATTAAGGGTTAACGGTTGTTTAATTATGATTAAGGATGAATGGTGTAATGGTTTTAAAATGCGAGGGTGTAAACTGAAAATCAGAGTTAGGGGTTGCATTTTTCAAACAACCCTTTCCTGCCTTTATCCTTATTCTTCGTTGAAACCTTAAATCGTGACCATATCTTAAACCGCGACAACCCTTTATTAAACAATCTGTTAAACCGCTGCCCTATACCTTAAACCTCGGGACATTCAAGTTAAATTGCAGGCTAGGGTTTAACATAAACCGCGAGCAGCGGAACAAAACCCTGAACCTGTGAACCTTTATTAAACCGTGGACCACGAAATAAACCAACCTTAAATCGTTGTCAGACCTGTAAATCGCGGGCACTTGTCCTTAAACCGTTGGCACAAGTTTACTAAACCGCGGAGACCAAAACATGTAAACCACGGAGGGTCTATTAAACCGCAGAGGGTCTGTTAAACTGCGGTGTTAAACCACCGAGCAAGACGAGTTAAATCGCGGGATATTAAAAACTTAAACCGCCAGCCTTATTTCGCTGCCACTTTCATGTAAACTGCGGGATGGACACACTTAAACCGTGGACCACAACTTAAACAGTGGGATAGTATAGTCCTTGTGTCCTTTTGATCCCCTTCCTTGATCTTATCCTATCCAAACCCACGAATAAGCACAAATCAGCCTAAATAAGCTGATAAGCAACAGAACAAGCCACAAAATAATCATAGCCATAAGCAACAAATGGTTTGCAATGAAAATTTAAGGCTTTTAGTCCTGGAATAGGTTAGAGCCCCAAAATAAGCCAAAAATAAGCCGCGACTCCAAAGGTTTAAAATAAGCTTTAATAAGTAGTTTGAATACCCTATAAGCCACAAAACTTATTTATAAAATGGCTATGAACGATTTTACAAGGAAAGATTTATGGTTTTTCGAAAATAAGGCATAAAACCCTAAAATTAAGTCACGAACAAATAGGCTTAAATAAACTGTTTGGGATGTGTATAAGCCATGACATCAATTCAACAAGAAGCTACAAATGTTTTAGAGAAAGAAAGATTGAAGCTTTTGTTGAAATAAACAAACCCAACACAAGCCGTGACCTTCTAGCTTATAAATAAGCTACAAAATAAGCTGTGTAACCCACGAACACCTCAAATAAGCAAACAACAAACACGAAACGCCCCTGGTTAGCTCTGATGCCAATTGTTAACATTAGAAATTCACTAAACAAGCACGACCAGGAGGTTGGGGAGGATAAAAGTGATAATAAGCCATATTTATTAGATTTAAAGAAAGAAAAAGATGTGTATGTTTTCTAGAGAGAATGAGGAGAAAACACACACACTTATGAGATACAAAATGGTTATCCTCACCCCTCCTTGAAAGTAAGGAGGGGAATATATAGGCCTTGACACGTTCTAGTTACAACAAATGACTATTCTAGTCCCTGCGTGTCTTGCCTATATTTACTAAATGTAATTCCGTATAAGTCTTCATATTTTAAGGCTAACAAATTGTTTTACAAGTTTGAGCATTTTGTGAAAATGTAGATGCTTTGTACAAATTGGGTATGTGCATTTTTGTTGAGAGTTTTTTTCTTGGTAAACACAAAAATATTCATGTTAAAGGAGTAATCTTACTTTGTACTGTATATGTAAGGGTCTGCTGCAAATCTAAGTTCTGCGTATAGTCTGCTGTGCA
Organism: Tanacetum coccineum; assembly: GCA_026074375.1. Lineage (NCBI taxonomy): Eukaryota > Viridiplantae > Streptophyta > Magnoliopsida > Asterales > Asteraceae > Tanacetum > Tanacetum coccineum. Next base: position 34,951 of record BQNB010049268.1, read on the forward strand.
ATTCTAAGTACTACAAATGGTTCACCGATGACATTCATCTCTTCTATTCTTACAATGTTTTTTGCTTAGTTTACCCATTAAAGGGGTGTTTGTTTCGGCTTATACAGTCGGTTTTGGCTCATTTGGTTTTGGGCTTATGTTTCATAAGCGCCCTATATAATAGCAGGCTAGAAACAAAGGAACCCGCTAATAAAAACTCATTTATATTTGGTATAGCACATCAGCAACGTACACGCTCAACAGTAGCAGTTGCAAACAGAAATTAGCACAAAACATTGATACAAAAAAGATACCATATTCCGAAAAGACCAAAGAAAATTTACTTCGCTTAAAAAAAATTCTTATTCAATAACCTGAAATTATCATCCTGTAACCTGCGTTCTATGACTATTGAACAACCAAATAGAGTTCATAAACGGGCAAAAACACAAATAAAAAAGACATTAAATGATCGCTAATCTAAAATTCTTCCAATCGATAGGCCTCTCCTATAAGCTAACAATTCACTAATATGCACTTAGGGAGTGTTTGTACTTATGAGCTTATGTAAATTTGGAAATGCTTATACGGAGTAACTTATTATCTTACATTACACGGAGCAACCTAAAACCACAGCATTACTACCTTCTGTTTTGTAACCTGCACTCTTTTGCCTATTAACTAAAATTTTATGAAAATGCAGTAAACAACATTGCAAACAAATAACAACCTTCTGTTTAGTAATCTGCACTAATAGAGCACCCGATTGTTCAAAGCATCACAAAACTTAATGTTCGTTTAATCTCCTCCTATAAACTAACTAACAATTCATTAATTAATATGCACTAAACAACAACTACCTTATGTTTAGTAACATGAATTATTTCACAAATCAACAACACATGATCACAGAACCTAACGTTCTTTTAATCGGCGTATGCCTTCCCTATAAACAAATTTTATAATAATGTGGTCATGGTTCAAGCAAAATTAGACCAAGCTTATCTTGTTCTGCTTCTTCCAAAAATGCACTTAAATCCAACAAACCACATTTAACAAATAACATTCCTTATATTAAACTTCTATCATAAGCCAATACGGTACTGTAAGGTGAATGGTGTCTGCTTTACCTCTCGGTCTATTAAAATTTAATAGTAGTCGGTCGCCGCTGGTTTTAATGGCCTTCGGTTTACCCATTTGTGATACACCTTGGCTTCAAGATTTTTGTTCCTGGCGCCTGATTTTAAGTCTGAAATACAGTTTTGTGTCATGGTTACTGCAACATATAATATAGAAGTTCATTTTAGCCGGCTGTTGTATGATAAATATAATTGTATCAGATCAAGAATGTTTAAAGAAAAAAAGAATTAGATAGAGTAAAAGGGCAAAAAAAAAGCTTGCAAGCATATCATATAGAAACTAAAGACTCAATGCTCACATGACAAACCCGAGATAGACAGTCCTGACACGTAGGGACCTCTTCCTTGTTTACTGATTCATCAAACAACCTATGTGCAACATTTGCCATGAGATTGATCAGCCAATCAAGTAGCGCGGTTTCCATTGGTGGTAGAAGGCAGGAAAGTCCCAAAACACTCTTCTTCATATCGACAATGCATTAACTGGTTCCTTGATAAGTGGTCTAAAACACACCAGTAGGCGGTTCTCTGAACCAAGCCTATAAATTCCATAAAATCGACTATTAATATAATGTCTAAAATACCTTTTAAAAATGAATAGAATTATACAATCATACCTTAATCAGACTTGCAAAACAATGCACATCGATACGATCTGGAACTACACCGCGGTTCAACTAAGTCCTTAAATGCTCTTCTTGACTGTTGTCTACGTTGGTTCTGAAAATCCCTTCTGCCTCAAAATGTGTTGTAACGTTAAAAGAAGTGTAAATATACAAACCTTATGAAATATAATAGTCTTTGTTCTTGTTTTCAGGAGACCCGGGTCGGTTTGCATTAAATGTTTTCAACCCAAATCCTGGTCAACCCATTTAGACTCGTTACCGACTCAAGGGGTAGGTAATGTTTTAAAAACACGCTAGATGTTAAATATCATCATTGGACTGCAAAACCTAAATGCAAACAACCGAGGCTAAAGGAACAAAACACACAGGAAATTAAGATTAGTTATTTCAAACTTCAAGCCAGAAAAGCCCAAAGAAACTAATACCTTCATTCTTAGTGTGTGTTGGCAACATGACATTTGTAGTCGAAGGCCAACGACCGTGTGGTCTTTCATTCTCCTGAAATTTGTTCTAAAAAAGAGGCAGAATTATGCACGGAAAAGCCGATACATAAAATATAAGCAATTCAAACACCTGAATGAAAAAGCATACCAGCTTTTCGTTATTGAGCTGTAATTTTCCGCTCATATGTAAATGGAAATATGAGGCTCAGATAGGTAGACAATCGAAAAAAGAGGATACATCCGCCATGGCTGTAAATCTAGTAATTTGCCCTGCCAAGATACGGAAGATCTCAATTTTAATCGAAGCCGCTCAAACTCATCACAGCTTGTTACAATCAACATCTCCACCATTCTTATTTCTTAAAAAATGATCGATAACGCGATAAGCAAATTTGGAACAGTTTCAGATGGGACCCAATCTTAGTTTGCCTCCACATATTTTCGAAGCTGTTTCTCGTCAATAACTTTTAGCAAACTTGATTTCAGCTCCTTGTATGTTCGTTATTTAAATTTGTGAAAAAAGATCAAGAGTTACAAACATGTAGCCTGGAACCCTCTTATTTTTTGACAAATCAAATAAGAACACATATAATCAGCTAGATCCATACTGAACTAATACATATACAATCAACGAAGAAACAATATAGCATACGCAGTTCATATGCAGATTTCAAGCACCTTTCCGTTTCAAGCAATGAAAATAGAAGCATAAGCAAACCGTGTTGTAAACGCGCCCCATGGTGCAAATGTAATCATTTGCCCCGCCATGACTGCAAATTGATTGATTTTCCTCGCCATGGATGCAAATGTATTAATTTACCTCGCCATGACTATGCAACCACAGTCGGGGTCTTTGGACCTTATCAACTTCAATAAGACCTTACTCACTTAAGCCAATAAGCCAATGGTAACAAAAGGGTCTAAAAATGAGCATGTAATTTTTTTTTCTACAATCAAATAAGGCCAAAAGCAGGCTAAATAAGTTGCTAATCCAAACGGCGCCCTCATCGTAATTAAAACGGATGGGGCAGGTCAGCTCGCATTAAATACATTTAACCCGGATGCATTTATATAACCCAGTAGACCCGGGTCGGTTTGCATTACATGTTTTCAACCCAAATCTTGGTCAATCTATTTAGACTCGTTACCCACTCAAGGGATCACATATAGGTAAACCCTGCTAAAGTATGATAGGTAATGTTTTAAAAACAAGCTAGATGTTAAATATCATCATTTGACTGCAAAACCTAAATGCAGACAACCGACGCTAAAGGAACAAAACACACAGAAAATGATGAACAGTTATTTCAAATTTCAAGCCGAAAAAGCCCACAGAAACTAATACCTTCATTCTCAGTGTGTGTTGGCAACATAACATACGCAGTCGAAGGCCAACGATTGCGCGATCTTTCATTCTCCTGAAATTTGTCCGAAAAAAGAGGCAGAAGTGTGCACGGAAAAGCCGATGCATAAAATATAAGCAATTTAAACACCTGAATGAAAATAACATACCAGCTTTTCGTTATTGAGCTGTAATTTTCCGCTCATATGTAAATGGAAATATGAGGCTCAGATAGGTAGACAATCGAAAAAAAAGGACACATCCGCCAGGACTGCAAATCTAGTAAATTTACCCGCCAAGATACGGAAGATCTCACCTTTAATCGAAGTCGCTCAAACTCATCAGAGCCTGTTACAATCAATATCTCCATCATTCTCATTTCTTAAAAACCGATCGACAACGCGATAAGCAAATTTGGAACAGTTTCGGATGGAAACCAATCTTAGATTGCCTCCACATATTTCCGAAGCTGTTTCTCATCTCATTATTCAAATTCGTGAAAAAAGGATCATGAGTATGGACGGTGGCAAACAAATGTATGATAGGTATAGGCAAGCTTAAATCCAATCAACAAACATAAAAAGGGAATACATCTTCCATGGCTACAAGCTTAATAAGCTTGCCCCGCTAGAATGCCCCTTTCCCTCTTTATTAGTCAGCAAACACACAACCTGCCATAATTTAGTGTGTGGTACACAACACATTCATACACTGCACAACAATAGTGTATATTTTTATTTATGTAAAAATACTTTTGTAAAAATGTAATGTTTAAGAAAAATTATTTTCTTGATCACTAATCATGTTTAATGATTTGTTTATCCATACCTTAAGTGATTAATCATAGAAATAGAATTTTATGATTATTAATTTATAAACGTTTAATTTTATCGTAAACGTTTTCACATTTTGTTATTATCAAAACATTGAGAGGTCGAAAAATATAAATAACTTTTTTGGACATTATTTGTATTAACAAAATTTTTAATTTTAACATGATAAAAATTCTGCTAAGTATATAAGATGGCAAACCCAAGTTTTTCCCAAATCCAAAACAACTAACACTTTAAGTAACCATTAATTGAATCACACATAAAAAAACAATGACAAAAAACAGAAACCCCAAAAAAATTACTAACCCCATGAGCAAAAAGTTTCATTTAAGAACTAAACCTGAACAATCGTGACAACCCCGCAATAAAACCATGACAACCCCACAATAAAATCAGCGTATGCAATTATATCATTCAAGAAGCAACCCCCAACAATCATCAGAAGCCTACAATCATAAGACAGATCTAAGGAAGAGATAGAGCTGAGATATACATCTTATATGTTAGAAACGGAGAGATGAGATCATTTCCCAATTACTGCCTTTTAATTAAATTTAAGAATATTACTTAAATTTAAACATTTTAAATTTATAAAATGCATATGTTTGCATATTATAAGTAGAAGAGATAACATATTGTGTTTTATTTTCAAAAAAAACTTTTATCTTTTTTTTTTTAAAATGCAACATTTTATAAAGAGTCAATATTTATCTACATGATTTTAACAAATTCTGTATAAAGTCATTATTTTTTAAGTATTTGATAAAGGGGCTGATACTGCATCAAGATTTCAATTTTCTTTATTAATTAAAGCAACTACCTTTCAAAAATACTAGAGAAAGTAACTAATGTGTTATAGGCTTATAGCAACGAAATTTGAATTCTCACAAGTTATACATTCTAACAGTGTTTTTATAGCACAATTACTCGATATATATTTGGTGATAGAATGTAGAAGTTTCATGACATCTACCTTTCTTCAATGATGAAGCTAAAGAGGGATCAGCATATATAGTCACCCACCTTCCCACCTAAAAAACATACAAACCAATTAGCATAAAAGAGGTGTTTACAAATAAAGTTTTGTTGAAAAAGTGTTGGCAAATGGAAAGTAAAAATCTGTAAAGGAAGAGAAAATACTCCACTTACTAAAAAGTTGCAATAGAACTCAAGATAAAACACAGAAACACACCAAGACCATACCTTTAAAATGCCCACTACAAACTCATAATACAGACGCCACAACACAAAGAAGTTGCAAGTCAGTTATCCTACAAATTCAACTCACTTTTTGTTCCTGTAGCTAAAGTTTAGTCCACTAATGAATGTAATATGACAACAGCTTCCATAACCAATATTCTTTTGCATCATATTGTTTTTATCCCAAAGTTGTTCTTTTTAATTCCTGACCATCAAATGGCCCAATAATAACCAAAAGTGAATTGAATTGTGTGATCAAAAGGATATAACTTCTGAACCAAGACACATTTCCTAATAGCTGATCCTAGTGCCGAAATTCGCCCATGAAATATCTGGAGAACAAAATATTCCCACAACTTTACAGTCTTCCATATATTCCAATCCGATATAATATTCTTTATGCTTTTCGTGTAACTTATAAACTATATGAGGTCTTAAACATCTAAACTTAAACTTTGCTCAAGACTAAATAATGACTGGCATACAACTTGAGGTAGTGTTAGAGGACCAGTCTCCACATAAATGGCGTGTTCCTTTAAAAGAAGACGTTTTTGCTGCATTTATGGCCAAAGGAGGTCCAATGGTGCATAAGGTTTTTGGTGATAAATCTTTGTTTGGACCATTATTGTTTAAAAAGTTTTTTGATCCATCAGATGCGTTTCCACTTTGGGAATTTGAACCAGGTTTATTGTTGTCTGATCTTCAGAACCCGTGCGTGGATTGGTTTCAAACGGAAGGGAGTTATAATTTAAAATCCGAACTACCAAGTAAGTCTTTTCGTTCATTTCTAGCACCATATTGCTTTCATATACCCAAACACCTTGATGCGGGCTCAATAACACACCTTGTCTAGAAATTTACTTAATCAAGATCATGTTTAACTCATCAATTTTATAGATGATTGAGAGCCAAAATAAGTTAACTATCAAATATATATGTAGTATATGAAGGGGCATATTATGTGAAAGGTAACCAACTTTGGTCAAATTTCATTTCCTGGTAACCATTTTTTATCCAAGTTAACATTCAGGTGCATGTAAGTAAAAAAACTTAAAAAAAACTTGGTTAAAACTAAGTGTTATGTGCCTATTTTTTAAGTGTTAATTCACTGTAAACTATGTAGATAACTAGTTCAGCTCAAACACTTGAAACTACTTGGCTACTTTTATAAATAGGCAGATAATTAGCATTTACATAAGCAATACTAGACCATAATGTAGGTAACCAGGTAAAATAAGTTTGCATTAAAATTCTGGGTGCTGATAAATTGGCTACCGTTGGTTACGTATAAAACTCACAAAGGTTTGTTACCTTCCTTTATTAAGAACGCTTGTTATCTAGTTTTTTTTTTTTTTTTGGGTAACCATGGTTTCCGCTCTTTAGGCTAACTAATCCACGGGGTTTGAACCCACCGCCACACAGACTCAAACCAGGTAAAGCCCTCCCTTTCTCCCTTTTCAGAAAGTTGGCATTGCCACTTCAGCGTTGTTTGAACCTAGTAGAAATCGAACTTAAGACCTCACACCTTTTAGTTTGTTACTACTATTCAGTGATGGAACCGGAACGAAAAATAACCACGTGCATATACGAAAAACTAAATAAGACTATAAA